>PVKB01000503.1:253466-505075 GCA_004027205.1 Ctenodactylus gundi | reverse complement strand
CTATTCCAGAGGAACTTGAACTAACAATCTGTGGGGCTTCCTTATAAGGGAATGTTTATAATTACCAGACTTTCCCACTTCTTGAAGCAAACAGCGTCAGCAAGGATGCTTTCTTGTCCAGAGGAAGAAAGCAGAATTAATATCCATGTGTCCTGTGCCTCTAATTTACAAAAGTTCTGGAAAGGCCATTTCTTCATGATTATTAAAGCTGAAATTTATAATTCTATATTTTAGAATAACTAGTAAGCTCTTTTTTGCATCAAAGAAAAATGAACAGAAATATGGTAATTTAAATTGACTAAATTTGTAAAATGTCTTATATTTGGATTTAAAATGATTTTTATATTTGGATCTAAATGTGGTAATATCTGCTTATGGAATTTATGAAAAATAATGAGTCATACTATGAAAACTTGACACAAAAGGAACTGAGAAGCTGTCTGGTCTATCTCTTTTTTGATAGGAAAAGAATATCTTTCAAAACAAGGGAAGGTTGGATTACTTTCAAATTTTTAATTTAATCCTTTCTGTGAATTCCTAACTTCTGTGCCTGACATATACTAGGTGTTCAGGAAATGTTTATTGAATTAGTGAATAAGTAATGTATCTATTGAGTACATTTATTAGGTCCTTAAAAATATTGGGTGTGGGCTGATGAGTGTAGCTCAGTGATTAAAGGACAAGTGCTAGGCCCTGGGTTCAATTCCCCAGCATTACATAAACTGGGTATGGCTGTAATCTCAGCATTCAGGAAACTGAGGCAGGAGCATTGCTGCGAGTTCAAGGCTGGGCTGCACTACACAGTGAATTCAGGGCCAGCCTGGACTACAGAGCGAGACCCTGTCTCAAAAAATTGTATATTTATATAAGATTGTGTATATAATATATATATATATAATTTATAATTAGAATTGTACATTAGTTGTTTATATATATATGTAATATGTAGTGCCCAGAATTTGAGATGAGGACAAAGTCTTGGGCATTAGAATATTTATTGAGAAGAATTAAAATGGGCATGGTGGCATACACGTGTGATCTTAGTACTCAAGAGACTGAGGCAGGAGGATTGCTGTGAATATGAGGACATTCTGGGCTACATAGTGAGTTCAGACCATCCTAGACCACAGAGGGAGACTCTCTCTGAGAAGAGAGAGACAGAGAGACAGAAACAGAACGTTCGTTCAGTGTTTACCAGTATTCATCTACTGTGTATTGAACTTTGTTGGCCCTATAAAGATTTCTGAAATGAAGATGAGGATTAAGAAGCTAGGACATAGGAGGTAATGGAACTAGGGACAGAAACTGGTGAGTAGATATTCACAATATTAAAAGAACTTAAGGAAAGAATAGTTAACTTTTGGGAATAAGGAAAGCCTAATAGAATAAGTAGCCAGCTATAAGAACTTAGCAACATGAAGACAGGTAGGAGGACATTCCTTTTTTTAGGAAACTTGAGAAAATACCTGCAAGCAAAAAAGCACTGGTCTGGTGAGGAGAAGGAAAAAAATTGTTGTGAAAGAAATGGCAGCTAGACATGAGAACTGCTTGAGGGGCCAAACAAAAAGAAAAAAGAATAGAAAACTCTGACATTTATTATAAAGGACACAGTAGCCACTTAAACAGGGTCATCTGTGGCCAGAAGACTGCAAATTATAAATTTCCTTACATGTATTCTCAAGAGACTCTTTGGATGGAAACTACTGAAGATGGGCTCCCTGCCAAAGACAGAGGCCTGTGGTTTGCCCTCTGTAGAGCCAGATATCTGAGTCTGTGTCTGGGAATCAAGATGCAGGGGAGTCAGGGTGGTGGGAACCAGTGGCTACAAGGGCAAAGCAAAGAACTGAGCACTGCAGGGGCCGTGGTATTCAGAGGACTAGCAGCAAGAGCCAGATATGGAAGAAGGACTGTTGTAACCGAACAGTATCCTCAAGGGACAATAGACGGAGAGATGAAGGCTTCCCAAGGACTGGGCAGGAACTGGCAGAAGGGTAGTTTGTTGTTGGCCCTTCTGTATATGTTTTTTTTTTCCCTTTGTTTCAATAAAAAAGTAATTTCATGCAAGAAGTACATTTTAAAAAGCAGAAGTGTGTAAAAATCAGCTTTCACAAGCTGTATAGAACTGTTAATATTTTGACATATTGGCCATAAGTCTTTCTGTGAAGTGGTTTTGTTCATCTGAAGATAACAACATGTGTCATATCAAGACAAAAGAGCTACTATGTTTTCTCATTACCACCAATTTACAGCATGGGGCCAGGAGTTCGGTCTAGTTGTAGTCTGCATAAAAGGGCTTTGCATGTTAGGGCCCTGCTGGAGTGAAGCAGAGGGTGACATGGCCAAATTACTGCAGAGGCTTTGTTTCCTCATAGAGTTGACAATGGGTTAGAGGATACCAATTCTTAATGCCTAAGAACCAATCTAATGTGGGAATTAAGGGTGATAGCGGAGGAAAGTGAGAGCTTTAAAAGAATTGGCAAGAAACAGTGATTGATAAATTGAGGAGATGGAAAAGCATTCTGTAACTATCTCAATTAGTTGTCCCACATGAAGTTGAAGTTCAGCATGTCCAAAAAATTGTAATTATCCTCACCAAGTTTTTCTCATTGTAGATTCTCTCTCAGTAAATATGTCCTTATCTACTGTGTGTCCAACCTAGAAATTTAGAAGTTATTCTAGACATTTTCCCCCATAATGTCTATTTCCACATCTCGTCATTTACCACAATTGTCTAGACCCACTACTTAACCTTATTTATTAATTTATTCACTTATTTGTTTATTTTGACACAGGGTGTTGCTCTGTAGTCTAGGCTGGTCCTGAGCTATATAGCACAGGCTAGCCTAGAACCCACGGCAGTCCCCCTGCCTCCTGAGTGTTGGGATTGCAGGTGCGTGCCACTACTCCTAGATATCAACTGAAGTCTTTAAGATCCATTTTACTACATCTTCAACTTTGCCAAGTTGAGTTTTTTATGTTTTACCTAAAATGTGATTGGCACACTATGTAGCCAACAGACCGGATCCATTCGTCCTGCCACCTGTTTTTGAAATAAAGTTTGATGCAGAATGGTCACAGTTTCTAGGTTTCATCTTCCCCATTGCTGCATTTTCACAATAATGTCATGATTTGAATCTGAAACATCCTTCAGTGCACCCTGTTTGGAGGAGGGGTCTCTGATCAGAAGGTGCGGCCAGTGAGGGGATGACCTGGAAGGGTACGTTCTTGTATTGGCCTCTCCCTTCTCTCTGTGCTTGCTGGGAACCATGGAAGAGCACTTGTCTTCCATCAGGCCTTCCACCAGGCTTTGAAGCTGGTAGGCTAGTCATGGACTGAGATCTCTAAAACTATGAGCTAAAATAACCCTATTTTAGGTTGTGGATGTCAGGTATTCCGTTCAGTGATAAGAAATTGGCTAAGACATTTGAGTAGTTACAGTTGAGACAATATGGCCTATAGAGCTGTAAATATTTTAATATTTACTCTATGGTCTCCCACAGGAGGGGTTCTGAAACCTCTAACTAAGAACCAGTACTGGTTCCTGGCTTTGGAAGGGCCAGGCCATTGGGAGACATGAGCAGTGAGCAGGAGGCAAGTAGAAAGTGAAGCTCTGCCTCCTTCTTGTCAGCCATTCCTCCCACTGTTAATTGGCAGGACGTGAAATTTCCCTTCCTCTTTTCCTCCTGCTATTGGCCACTATTTCAAAGCCATCCTCCAACAAAGTTACTGCATAACAAGTACATAAACCTCATTCCTCTTCCCCCGTGGGAAGATGATCTTCAACTAAACTGAGCCCTGGGATCAAAAAGGTTGGGAACTACTGCTGTATATGATGTTTGCTAATTTCTGGCTTACAGTATTCTAACATAACTGGCTTCTCTAGATTGAGTCATCAGTTGACTTTCACTATGTTGATGGAGTGATTACCTTAAAATACTCTTCTATGCAGGTTCTCTTCCCTAGCTTATGATACTTCAAGGATTCCTTGCAGTCAACAGAATTCAGTCTATAATTTCTTAGCATGGAAGTAACAAGTTCTAGTACAGTTTTTCAAATTCTAATTGCTCCTTAAAATGCCTTTATCTGTAAGACCTAGATCTCAGTCTTCAATTTCTTCAGAGTGGTTCCCGTTCGCAAGAATCACTTAAGTAAGAGAAGTTGACCTCTGTTAAGGTTATGAAGTTTAATATTCCAAAATTCTGTGAAAGGCCTTTCATGATGGATCTGTGTTTTTGTGAAATAATATTTCTTGAAAAACTCTATTGATTTTTGTTAATGGAAGACACATCTTTCATCTCAAAGAGCATAAGAGTTAGTTGATTGTAGAGCCAAATGTGAGTGACCATGGCCCAGGAAGATAGATTCGGGTTACCCTAAACACCACATTCCAGTGTGTAAGCTGTTGCATCCTCTATTTATAGTTATAAAACGAAAGAAAGTCATAAATCAAGGCATTTTAAAAAATTTGTGGAAGCATCCAGTAGGCAGGTTACTCTGAGTTGGTGAAACTTCTGCTTTAGGCCTTAGATGCCATCTGACAACACTGGGTTGGTGGAAACTGGGGTTCTGCTCATACATCTCAAAAGGGTTTACTTAGTTACCAGAAAGAACAACGTTGGTCAGGCACAGAGAGGGGTGGCAGTGTGGCCATACAGGGAGCTAGAACCACTGCAGATAGAACATTCCCATCTTCCACTAATCACCAAGAACCTAATCAATCAGTTTGCTTTGTAGGGTTCTAGATGCAGGTGTGGTGGCTTTTTCTGGGGACTTTAGTTAACAATGCCAATAAAAAGGAACATAGTAAGTATTATTCCATAAAAATAAGGACAAAGATTTTAATACCTATACTCTTTGTATTTGAGATTCTAAAAGACCACTACTAGTATCCTCAGGAAACTGAGGCAGCCTTTTATTGACTTTCAAATTCTCCACAGTGGAAAAAGTTAAAAGTAGCAGTTTTCTATACCAGAATGAATAGAATCAAGGAATTGCTACATATATGATTTTGGTAGCCCAATCTTATTAAATCATATTGAAGTTCTTTTTTTGATTGTTAAGGTAATTTAGTGATATAATTTCCTACAGTTGTTGTCAATGCCCAGAAATTAATCTCAGCTCAACAAAGGTTAAAAATATATAAATATTTTGATATATCTTCATCTAACAGAAAGAATTTTGCAGAAGAAAAGAGTCTTATTTTTAAGGGAAAGAAAGTGAAAAGAATTGATAGATTTTTGATTGGGAGAAGGTTACGAATCTTTGAGAATAAAATGCTGTGGTTATTTCTTTCTAAACATTAACAGTATTTTATAATGACAGAAAATTAAAGTGGCAATATAGTCATTCAAATATTAATTTGTTTTTATAAAATAAAGTGTACTTGAAATTTTGACAATATCAAAGTTATTCATTTGATTTAATTTAAATATTAGCTAAGTACAAAACCATAAAAAAAAAATCTTTGCTTGTTTCTATTGAAGATTTAGTGATCACTTACAAGTGAAAAGATGTAAGTATGAGTGCTCATTTGTTCAACAGTTTGCGGAAAACTTAACCATATTTTATTTATCTAATTCTCTTCACAGATAAAAATGTAAGTAACTGATTAACATGTTTCAGTAACTTAGTATTTGTTGCTAATACCTATTATTATTCTTGTTTACATACACATACATATACAAGGCACACACATAAGAGAACTCAAAGATTCCACTGATTGAATCCAACATTTTTACTCACTTTATATTGCGATAAGTACTAAACAGTTAAAATTTGTAACACAAATGCAATAAATGGCTACTGAGAAAATACTGTATTATTATCCTATTCTGTGTTAATCTTTAGTCCAAAGGCTATTTTTGGTTTTGTTTTACTTGTTATCCTCCTGCTTTCACCACCCAGAGTACTGGGATGGCAGACATGCCTTACTTACCCCGGGCTAGTCCAAAGTATTTTTGTAACAGCATGTGTTAGCTGTCTGAGAGCGACTTTGGGAAAGAACAGAAAAGCCAGGTAGACCAAATAAGTTCTTGATTCTAGGTTTGGCTACAGATGATTCAAAAATTAAAATCTTTTGTTATCAAAAGGTTTTTTATACTTGCATTTTCAAATAGAAGCAAAGTCTAAAATGATTTAAATAAAATTTGATATTTCTTTGAAAATATCTAGTCAATATTTCAAACTCTTCTAAGAGAAAATGACTTAAGATTCTAAGAGTCCTTTTGCTTATTCTTTATGGCATTGAGTTAATGAACTGCTTTGCAAAGAAGCTAGAGACTGTGATGTTATGGCATTCTCCTTTAACTCTTGTACATTGAAGTATTTCCATGGAAAGAGGGCGAGGCTATTTCTGACCCCTCTAGAGCTCCCAAAACCAGAATGAGGATTCGTGAATGAAAGGTAGTAGAAGGCAAGTCAGGGCTTGGAAATAAGGAAAAAGTTTCTAAATGTAGACAAGGTTCAAGATGAAACGAGGTTGCTATATCAAATGCCAGAGTCCAAATGGGTGTTATCAGCCCTTGGTCAGAGGTGCAGAACAGTGGATTTTCTTTTTATATGTAAAATATTGGGGTCTTTAGGACATTTTTTTTCTTAAGTGATGAACTTCTGCTTCCCTCTGAAATAGTAGTAGGAGCCTTCTAGACGTTATTTCAGCATGTTACTGAATAATCCTTGAGCACCTGCCATATGCAAAGTATTAAGATGTTTTGCTCTTCTCAGAATTAACTTTTAAAAATATTTTTATTTTTAATTGCAGTAAAGTGTACATAATTTAAAATTTATCATCTTTACCATATTTTAATGTATGACCCATGGGTGTTAAAAATACTGTTATGCAGACAAACTCCAGGACTTGTTATTTGGTAAGTTGAAGCTCTGCCCCGTCCTCTGAGCTCTGGCAACCACTGTTCTACTTTTGTTCCTATGAATTTTGTTATTCTAGGTGTGTTTCATAAGTGGCTTCATGTAGTCTTCTGGGAGTGGCCTGTTTCCCTTAGTGCATTGTGTGCATGGCACCACTGTGCTGGTATTCTGGTCAGAATCCCCATCTCCTCTAAGGCTGGCTCATGCTACGTTATATGAACGTGCCACAGTTTATTTAACCTGCGTCTGCGTGGATGTTCAGGTTGATTCTACCTCTTGAGTATTGTGGATAATGCTGCTGTGATCCTACATGTGCAGATATCTCTTTCTGTCATCCTACATTCAAGTTATTTTATATAGATCTCCACAAGTGAGATGGCTCGGGCCACATGGCAAGCCTATTTTCAAATTTGTGAGATACTGCCATAATGCTTTTCATAGCAACTGCCACATTTTACATTCACACCAGCCCCATTTTATAGTCATGTCAAAAATATACTTTGTTTCTTTTTAAAAAATCTTTCTAACACTTGTGATTTTCTGGGGCCTTTACTGGATGTTAGGGGTTGGGGACAATGAAGGGAAAAGGATTACTTTTGGTTTTTCTTTTAAATAGTACTCATCGTAAAGGGTATGAGTGCTTTGTGAGGTACTTTAGAGATAGTGGCTACTTTATAAAAGTTTGTAGCTGAGATATGCTGAAACTTTTTGTATTTTTATAATGTATGCTCAATATTGAATAGAGATGATGTTCTGTACTTTAGGATGCAATAAAGATAACCTCTTATAATAATTCTTATGGCTGTTACTGTGTTAATGTTTTCAATTCTCAGTATCACTGTTGGTTGTATTCTCATAAGTATCTCTCACTGCTTTTATTTAAGGTCATAAACTATCCATGACTTAAGTAATCTGCTTCTCTCTTTGATTCCAGCAATTTTTTTATAACAACTGTAAATGACAGAGTTGCTAATTCATCTGCAAAAATACTAATTAGTACATCTAGGAATTAAAGTTTTTTGAGGGTTTTTTAAAAATCTCATTAATAAAAACAAATTTAATCAGTACATTTAGAGTTGTGTTGTGGAATTTTTCTATCTTTTCTACCCCTGCAGTGCCTGTAGGCTGATATGAGATCACATGGTGCTTTTGGTGTCTTATTAAGAAAGTCCTTGCCTACACCTATGTCTATTAGATATTTGCCAAATTTATCTACTAGGAGGTTCAGTGTTTATCTGTCTGCTTTTGTGCCAATACCATATAGTTTTTACAACTAATGGTTTATGGTATAACTTGATGCCTGGCATTATAATGCTTTGGCTATTCTAGGTCTCCTTTGATTCCATATGAATTTAAGGATTATTATTTTAAGTTCTGTGACAAAAATGTTGGTATTTTGATAGGAATTACATTGAATATGTATATCAGTTTTGGTAGTACAGTCACTTTGACTATGGTGATTCTTCCTATCCAAGAACAGAGGATGTCTTTCCATTTTCTGATGTCTCCCATAACTTCTTTCTTCACCGTAATGTAGTTTTTTTATATAGGTCCTTCACTTCCTTGGTTAGGTATACTCCTAGGTATTTAATTTTCTGCTGGGCTATTGAGAATGGGATTATTCGTCTGAGCTCTTTCTCAGTGAGTTCATTGTTGGTCTAGAGCAAAGCTAATGATTTTTTAGTATTGATTTTGTAGCCTAAGATTTGGCTGAATTTGTTTATTATTTCCAAGAGTTTCAAAGTGGGGTTTTTGTGATCTTTTAGGTAGATAATCATATCATCAGTAAATAAGGATTGTTTGACTTCCTCTTTGAGTTCCAGGTAAGGCCCTTCTCTACCTATTTTTTTTCAGAGTTTTTATCATGTAAGTGTGTTGAATTTTATCAGAGGCTTTTTCTGCATCAATTAAGATGACCTTGTGGTTTTTGGTTTTGATTTTGTTGATGTGGTGTATTACACTGATTGGTTTATGTATGTTGAGCCAACCTTGTATCCCAGGAATGAAGCCCACTTGCTCATGGTGTATGATCTTTCTCATGACTTGCTGGATTCTATTTGCCAGAATCTTATTAAGAATTTTTGCATCTATATTCATTAAGGATATTGGTCTATAATTTTCCTTCCTGGTTAGGTCTTTGTCTGGTTTTGGGACTAAGGTGATGCTAGCTTCCAGAAATGAGTTAGGTAGTATTCTTTTTCCTTCAACTTCATGAAACAGTTTGAGAAGAGTTGGAGTTAGTTCTTCCCCCAAATACTGCAAAAATTCTGCTGTGAATCCATCTGGTCCTAGGCTTTTATTTGTAGGTAAAGATGTTATGACTGCTATAATTTCTGTGTGTGTAATGGGGTTGTTCAAAATTTTTATGTCTTCTTCATTCAATTTTGGTATTCTCTATGTTCCTAGAAAGTCATCCATTTCTTCCCAATTCTCTAATTTGTTAGAGTATAGGTGTTCAAAATAATTTCTCACAATATTCTGAATTTCTGAAGATTCTGTTGTAATTTCACACTTTAATTTCTAATTGCGTCAGTCTGTACTTTTTCTTTCCTTCTCCCCACCATTTTATTGATACATATAAGTGCAAAATATAAAGTTTACACTGATGTTGGTATTTTGTGCATATACATATCACAGCACAGTTTCAAGACCATCTCCTGTCTCCTTTTGACCCTACCTCTACCCCCTCCCCCTCCCAGTTCCTATTATTTTCCACCTTAAGTTCCGTGAGATAATTGTGATCTGGGTTTCTCATATCAGAGAAACCATTCAATATTGCACCTTCAACTTCTGACTCACTTCACTAAGCATGATGGTCTCAAGTTGCCTCCATTTGCCTACAAAAGCCTCCAACCTATCTGTCTTTATAGATGCATAGTATTCCATTGTGTATAAATACCACAATTTGTGTATCCACTGGTCTGTTGATGGGTATTTTGGTGTCTTCCACATTTTAGCTATTGTTAGTTGTGCTGCTATGAACATGGGTATACAGGTATCTCTGTTGTGTGTTGTTTTTTGGGGGGAGGGCCAAAATGAGACAGGGAAAGGCTTTGTAATCTTGCCAAGATATGTATGTGTGCAAAATGTGCAAGATCACTGTAAACTTCAAATTTTGCACTTATACATATCAATAAAATGGGGGGACAAACCTAACACATTTCTTTCCTTCTTACGGTGAGTTTACCTAGAGGTTTGTCAATCTTATTTATTCTTTCTAAGGACCAGCTCTTTGACTCATTAATCTTTTTTATTGTCTTTTTAATTTCAAGTTCATTGATCTCATATCTAATCTTTATAATTTTTCTTCTACTGCTTTTTGGCTTAGATTGTTCTTGTTTCTCTAGGGCCTTAAAGTGAATCACCAGTGTGTTTATTTGTGACTGTTCTATTCTTTTGATGTGTGCTTTTATGGCTCTGAATTTCCGTCTAAGGACTGCTTTCATTGTGTCCCATACGTTTTGATATGATATACTTCCTTCATCATTTAACTCTATGAAGTTTTTATGTCTTCTGTGATTTCTTCTGTGATTCATAGTTTGGTCGGTAGTAAGTTGTTTAGTATCTTTGTATTTGTGTATTTTCTTCTATTTCTTTTGCTGTTAAGTTCCAGTTTTATTCCACTATAACCAGAACGTATACAAGGAATTGTTTCTATTGTTTTGTATTTATTTAAACGTGACTTTTGACCTGGAAATATAGTCGATTTTAGAAAATATCCCATGTGCTGCTGAGAAGAACATGTATTCTGTTGATACTGGGTGGAAAACTCTGTAAACATCCGTTAAGTCCAAGTTTCCTATAATGTCATTTAATTATTGACAGTGTATCAATAGTGTGGATTTTTCTATCTAGTTGATCTGTCTATTTGTGATATTGGCATGTTAAAGTCTCTTGCTGTAATTTTATCGGGGACTTTATGAACTTTCAGATCTAATAATTTTTGATTTATATCATTGGGTGCTCCAGAATTCGGAACATCTATCTTGATGATTGTGAATTCTTCCTATTCTATTGTTCCCTTAGCCGGTGTATAGTGACCATCTTTGTCTTAATCTGTTTTGTTTTGCGATCTGATGAGTCTGAGACTAATATAGCAACCCCTGCTTGTTTCATGGGTCCTGTTGCATAAAGTATTAAATTCCATCATTTTATTTTCAGTCTGTAAGTTTCCTTGTGGGTAAAATGTGTCTCTTGTAGGCAGCAAATTTTGGATTTTTGTTTTTGGATTCAGTCATCCAGTATATGTCTTTTAGTAGGTGAGTTGAGGCCATTCACTTTCCGAGTAATTATCGAGGTATGTGTGGTATGTCCTGCCATCGTTATGGTTTTTCAGCAATGTTGACTTTACTCACTCTTTTGTCAGCTCATTTTCCTGTATCTGTTGTCTCTTTTTCGCTGGGGCCTTTTGCTCTCTAAGTTTCCCTTAAGTATTTTCTGCAGTGCTGGGTTAGTGGCTGCAAGTTTCTTTAAGCTTTCTATATCATGGAAAGTTTTAACTTCTCCCTCTAATTTAAAAGATAATTTTGTGGGATATAGCACTCTGGGTTGGCATTTATGTTCTCTTTGTGCTTGGATGATATTGTTCCATGATCTCCTGGCTGTTAGGGTCTGGTTGAGAAATCTGCAGTTATCCTGATGGGCTTATCTTTGTAAGTCACCATCTGTTTTTCCTCTTACAGCTTTTAATATTCTCTTTTTGTGGTGGGTCTCTAGTATTTTAATTATGATGTGTTGTGATGAGGTTCTCATCTGATCAAAGTTCTTTGATATTCTGTATGCCTGAGGTATTTCAGTGTTTATTTCTTTCCCTAGATTTAGGAAATTTTCTTTCATAATTTCATTGAATATAACCTTTAAGCCTTTTGTTTCATCCTCAGTTTTCTCTTGCACTCCCACAATTCCTAGGTTCTCTTTGAGTCTTCTATCAGCTGTTGTAAACATTTTCTTTCTTCCTTTTTGTTTTTGCATTCTTTATTTCCTGTAAGTTTCAGCTCATCCACTTTATCTTCTAGGTCTGATATTCTATTCTCAAATTGTTCAAACTGGTTACTTATTTTTTCTGTGTGTTTTTCACATACTGAATGTCAATTTTTGATATTTTTATATCTCTGCTGTTTTCTTTTGTAATTCCTTGTATTGCCTTCATTATCTTCTGGTTTGTATCTTCTTTGTTTTCCTCTAAGTTCCTGTCAATGTTTGCTGATAGCATAGCGATGTCCTGGCATAGCTCTTTCATTTCCTGTTTCATTTTCTGTTTTAATTCTGAGAATTTCTGGGCCTAGAAACTATCAACATTTTTGTCTTTTTCTTCTTTGGGTTCTGTTATTTCAGTATCCCTCATATAGTTTTCTTGGGTGTCTGGTCTTTCAGCAGTTGATTTATTATCTCGTTTCCTCATGGTTCTGTTACAGTGAGTTGAGGCTCCAGTATTGTTGATGGGCTCTGTTTCTTTTCTTGAGATGCTTTCTGTTTTACCTGTTACCTGACAGCATATTTGTTAATGTAAGTTAAAAATGAAGGTCATTAACGATGTTAACATCTATAATTTGAGTAAAGGTTTACTGTTACAATACTATCTAATATTAACTAATTAGCAGAGACTAGTAACATTGTATATATTCTTCTTACCCGAAATGGATGCAGTATACATTCACTGTACATCTAGAGTTGACTTATTGAACTATTGATATTGATAGTATGACACAGACCTTAGAATAATATTGTTCTATTGTTTTAGATCCACCCACTGTACTGCTTTATTTTAGTGACCTACTAGTTATATATTTAGACTAACCCAGTATTAATATATATACCCAGTCCCCACTTAATGTACTAATTATCATCCAAACTACTCAAGGTGATTTCCATGTACAATTGTGATGACCTATGAAAGGCATTTGTTCATGGCACCCCTATCTTATTGGTAGAAATACATGCACAGAACTGTGTTACTTATCTGTTTCTAGTCAAATAACGTACAGATAATGTGTCTCTATTGGTCTTTTGTCTGGATGAGAGTTATTGGTACTTATCAATTCAAATACTAGAGGAGGTGGCATAGGGAGAGGGCAGATTAGGATTATGAGTTAATTTTAGGTGGGACTTGGAGAGTAGGTGTTTGTATGATAGAGAAAAGCCTATAGATACTCCTACCTCAACCCAGAGTTGACAGAAAAGCCCTGTGAGTAATAGTACTGAAACTTAGGGGAGTGGCAGGGCAGGGGAGAAAAAGGGACAGAAGGAAAACATAAAGAGAGGGGACAAAAAATAAGAGAAAAAATTAATATAAAATATAATATTTTAAAATTAATATATTTTAAAATATTAGAATGTTGTATTTTAAAATATTATAAAATATAAAATATTTTATATTAATATAAAAATTAATATGAAAGGACTGTAGCATAGAGCAGGGGCAAAAGAGGAGGAGAAAGAAGAGGAGACAAAAAGAGAGAATATAGGATAAAAACAAAATCTAATAGGCAGAAGGAGAGCCAAAGAACAAATTGATCAACTAGCAGCACACAGTCCTAAAACCTATAACAATGAAGCAAACTAACTGAGCAAAATAAAAAGGAAAAAAATAGAAATAAAAAGAGAAAATAATAAAAATAAAGACCGGTGGTAAGGGACAGTTACTCCCCTCTGAGTTTATGTGGAGCTGGGTCACATTACTGATTTGAGATCGTTCTGCTTTTTCAGTATCAGCCTTTACGTCCAGCTGTACATTTCCTTCTAAGCTTTTCTTTTTATATACTTGATTATGTTTCCATTTTATTTGGTTCACAGTCCTTTGATTTCTCTGTGACTTTTTTGATGTATTGGGTACTTAGTAGTATGTTGTTAATTTTCACACAATTGTGAATTCCCTAAATGCCTCTTTGTTATTGATTCTAATTTCATTGCATGTATTTGGAAGTCATACTTTGCAATATATCAATCCTTCAAAATATGTTAAGGCTTGGTTAAGGAGCTAATGTATATTCTATCTGAAGAATATTTCGTATGAGCTTGAGAGAAACAGGGATTCTGCTTGCCGGCAAAGTGTTTTGTAGATTAGAGCCTACACTTTTGATCACTCACGACGAGGTATGAGGAAGGTTAAGTTTTCACATCTTATGCTGAAGTACATTGTAAACATTTCACAAACACGAGGATTGTAGGTAAATAGAATTTAGCGGCTTCCAACCAAAAGGGAAACAGTCTGGGTTAGTTTTCATAATGGAAGAAAGAAAAGAGCATCAAAATTTATTAAAACTCCTTTCACTGCTGGGATATTCCTCTTTTTCACATATTAGGAAATAGCATTGGAGAGTATTACATAAACTTTCTGAGTGTTATGCAGCTACTCAGCCGTTAAGCAAGAATTTGGGCCTCTATCTTTGCTGTCGCAATGTTGATCTTTCGAAGCAGAGCTTACAAATGGGGAAATATAAGTGATAATTACTTGCTTTTGTTATTGTTGTTAATTGGTATTAAAAAATTAATATGTTGTAAGGTTTCATGATATAGGCTATATCACAGCATGAATTTGCACTTTAACAAGAGTAAGTTTCTATTTCATTGGCAGACTGTTCACATAGATGATGAGAGAAAGAAACATCTCCTAATAAAGTAGTTAGTGCTTTATAGTTAACTTATTCCCCCAACTTGGGTAACAAATCCAATCAACGTCTAAGCCATGTGGAAGACTGCATTGAGTCCAAGTTTATAGAGGTCCTGGCAAGGACAGCCTTGTTCAGGATTCAGACAAACCTCCAATGTCTGTTATGAGGAATTACTCTGCAACTCAGTGGAACATGAGAAAAGTAATCTCAGCCATAATATTCAAGAACTTTTAAAGTAGACTTGACCTCATGTTGAAGTCTGAGCCTGAATGACATAGCAGACCTCACCACAAGCTACCTATAGGTTACTTTTAATGTGGAATATTAGGACATATCTCTAACACAAAACAAGAAAGGCTCCTCAAGGGAAGAACGGTGTATTTTAAAGGATATTTACATAAGTCGTTTATTGTTCTGGTGGTTGTTTGTTTCTTGAATTAGCTTTGGATTTTTATTCCCACAGACCAAATTTGTATCCTTTTGAAATAAATAATAGTATTATGGCGCAGCTTCTAAATTACGTAAGCCTAGAATATGGTACCATCCACAAAGCTAATAGCATATTGAAACTTCATCAAGAAATTATCAGATTTTCAGAGACTACTGTCTTCAACCAAAACGTTCTATCCCTTTCTAAACCACATGTAAGGAAAATCATTCTAGAAACTCTGTTCAGTGAAATAGTCAGGATATCTAAACTTGTAGAGAGGCACCTGTGTTCCTCTGCTTCCTAGAAAATACCAGAGTTTGTTAGTGACTTTACCTGAAAGAAAAGCTGTATTTATTAATACTTATTCATCATTTCCCAATTGTCTCTTAAGTTTCTAATGTATATAGCTATTAATAGTAGAGTTTAGTAAAATGTAAAGAAACTAATTCTGTTATCTTCTTGCGTAGGTTTATTTTGAAGGGTAAGAGTATAGTAATAAATCGCATGTTTATGTATGTAACATTCCTTTAAGCCATGAAATTATAAAGTGTGGTCCCTAGACCAGCCGCAGCAGCTTCCCCAGTGTATTTGCTGTAAATGGAAATATCTGGCCCCCAAATTTACAAAGTTAGAAACTCTAAAGTTATCCGTATGTGTTCTGACAAGCCTTCAAGTGGGTCTTGCTAAGTAGAAATGCCATTTAAACTGTATTCCATTGAAAATACTTTCAACTTACCCTCATTTTTAAGGTAGTCTTTATGTTCATATGTTCAATAAAACTTCTGTTTTGGTTTTGGCAGTGTAGTATGTGTTCAACATATCTTTTTTTCCTTCTCTAGTTCTAGTTATTATAGACTTTCAGGTAAAGCTGGAGTGTGACTTCACTTGAGTTTCTGTTTCTTGCCACTTAATCTTTTTATTACCATTGTCTTCCTGATGCTGTTTCCTTTTTCCATCCCCACCTGTAAAAATAACATGCTTTTAGAATTTGATGTGAAGATTTCATGACATTGTATATATGAATGTGCTTAGCACAGTACTCAGAACATTTTTGTAATAGAGAAAAAATAAAAGCAGTCATGTGACATTCTAATAATATTACTTTATTGATTCTCATTTTAGTGGACGTCTCTGTAAAAGAAAATATTTTTAAATTCACACAAATTATGGGCAAATAGTGAATCTTGCCACATGTCTCATATTCGTTTATCATGAGTAATCCGTGTATGTGAAGGCCACATTTTCACTTTATTATATAAAATGGTAGCTTTTATTCATGAAACCTAAGTTGAGAATTCATATAAATATAAATAAAGCATCTTTTCCTTTGTCCTGAACTGCTTTGACTTTCACATTTGCTAAATTAAAATATATGTTTTTATTAGATACAAGTAAATTGTAAAGTGCTTTTGCTGCCACCTCATGTCAGTGTTTTCTTGGAGAGTTGGTCTCGCAAGGTTCAAGCAAGCTTTCTCATTCTGTTTGTCTGCCAGGTGTGATAAAATAGGAAGCTTATGGAGAAGGCAAGTCTTCGTAGCTTCATGGAGTAGAAAAATGGGCATTTTCTGCAGGGCTAGCCTGTCATCTGGAGTGCTTCAGTCAGCTCTTGCATCCAGTATCTAGGGCGCTGCCGATTCAACTAAGTGCCAGGCAGGATTTCAGGAGCAGAGAATGGGGAGTTTCACCCAGAACAAATCGTTCAGCTACCATATAGGTGAGCAGGAGACGCTGGCCTCGGCTGTGCTCATCGCATCATACAACTGCCCCATGTGTGCTGTGTGGTTCTCTAGAGAGAAAAGACACAAGGTTTAGTTTCTTGTTTCTTTTTTTCTCTAAATTTGAAGCTCTATTGTTTTCTGTTGGAAAAATTAAAAGGATTTTTGTCTTTTCCCCTTACTGTCTCCTTGTGTCCTCACCCTCTCTTATGTTCTCCGTGCTGTAGGAAAGATTAAAAAGCCAACCACCCCACTCCTGTGTAAGCAAGCAGTGTAGAGCCCTTATGCAAAAACTGACTCAGTCCTAGCACAGAAGCATGAACAATTGTAGCTCCTAAAATGTTTAATTTCAAGAGGCAAGATCAAATTTGAACAAAAAAGTTTTTAGTGATTCTAGGTTTATAAAATCATTGACGTTTTATCCGATTCTTATAGCCAGTTTATCTAAGTGGTGAGTAATGAAATTGCAGTGGAAATTTTAAAGAAACTTTGTTTAAAGTCTCTGTAGTGTTATTGTAGTAATAGATTTGTTTCCTAATACAAACTGTAATATACCCTATGATAAAAAATTATTTATTTCACAAACAAAATATGCCATACCCTTTGTCCTTGTTCACCTTCAATTTTTTACTCCAAAATGTTGGAGACGATGCAGCAAACCTATGGTAGAATCAAAGTTTTAAGAGCTGGATTCTTAAATTATTCATTAAGTATCCTGAATGCCAAAATATTTTTATTTGATGAAACTTATTATTTATTTCAGTTTTAGAGAAGGGTAAAAATATCCTTAAAATATCTTCTCTGTCCCAAAAATAAACTCTTAAAAGAAAATAGCTTTATCTTTATAATCAGGCTTACTAATTTATGAAATTATTAATTCCTGTGATACTGTGTTCTCAAAGGCTCACCGTTGTTTTTATTTTGGTAAAACAGCTTTCATTTTTATGTATGGAAATGTACACATATATGCAAATACATGAATTTAAATAAACGAAATAATACTGTGACTTTATTCAGTAATTTACATGATGTAATCTGATTATTTTCAATGCAAGTTTCCCATTATAAAAATGTTATAATAAATACCCAGTGAATTCTGGCTTTTTTTTTTTTTTTTCTTTTTTGCTTGTCCGGGTTCTTGAATACCTGGAATTGCTAAGTCAGAAGGCACACACCTTAAGTCATGAAACATTTTGTCTGTGATTAAGAGTTCTGAATTATTTTTAATGTTGAATGTACTTTTTTGATCTTTCATGATGAAGAAAAATTATGGCACTTGGCAGTCTATAACAATATTTACTGTTACCAGCAGTTTACCTCATTTTCACATATTTACTGAGTACCAAATACTGTTGATGAGTCAGATTTTGTGTTGTTATAATTGCAAAAGTGAAGTGACAATTTTATTTGGCTACCAGGCATTTCAAAGAAGTAAACAGACAATATAATTAGAACTGAGGAGAAGCTGTAAATGGGAGGGATGTGAGAGGAAGACCGTGGGAAATATTTGCTGACTATTATGATAGACTCCGAGAATTAATAGGAATTTAAAATGGTGGGATGACAAGAGATTCAGATGGAGAATAAAGCAGAGCTAAGAGGTGAGAAACCTGGTAGAAATGGTCTTGCGTTTGTATTTAGAGGATTAAGTGGTGCTCTGGCAAGGAAATGATGAAACTACATTTGAGCTATAAAAATTCCACTCACTCTAGTTTAGAGAGGGCCTTGAAGTCAGCAAGATTAAAGAGCCACAAAGGCAAAAGTATGTGGTAAACTTGATTTTGGCAGATATCTGTACCAAGAGTCCAAGCTTGCCAGTTAGACCAAGGGAACGAGGCAAGGCAATTTTCAGAGTTAGGTAAAGAAAAGCACTGTTTACCCTGTGGCTTCCTCTACCTCGACAAAAGCAAGTTCCATAAGGAAAGCCTAGAATTAGAATTGGAAAAACAAGGCAAAAGCATTATATCATGAGGAATGTATCGCGAAGATCAGCATCATAGTACCGTTTTTATCAGGAGGCTACATTTAGTCGTACTTGACTATAGACCTGAAGCAGAATGACTCGCTTGTAATCTTGTTCTCGATTACAGATCAAAAACAGAATGATTCACTGTGAATCTTGTTCACAAGTGGAATAGTTCCTAATCTACCTTTTCTCTTCATCGCAGATGGCTTAGGAGTCAGATGGAATGGGCTTATGGGTAAAGGTGGGCACTTGCATTGACTGAGGAAGGCAGGGTCAACAGTGCTTAAACTTAAAATAGGAAAAATCTTAGCGAAGAGGATTTACTACCTGTCACTCTAGTGCAAAATACTATATAAACATGTAATCCTGTAGGAGACATTTTGTGTAATTCTGACCTATTCTGATGAAAGCCTACCTGCTCAGCCAGAAAAACTTTATTTTCTTTTTTATTTCATGCCATACGTACTGTACTTACAATCATTTGTTCACAGATTCATTCTTTTGCAAATTGTGGAAAGCATTTTGATGTCAGTAAATCAAATTTAGCAAAACAAGAAATCTAGGGGAAATAGAAAGTCTTAAATGATTTGCATAGTAATTGGTGTTACCAAGCGAGTATGGCCTTCATGAAAATGACCTGGTTCTTTTGGGTATGCACTGTTCTCGCCACTGGCCACTGCTGCTCTCTCAGTGTGCTTACTCTCGGTGCGACAGTTGCGATGTCTTCTCGGGAAATTCCTCCTCGTCCCGAGCCCCATGTTTCCTTCTGGCAGCTACCAGGACTAATGTTCCGATGCCATTTTTCGCTCAGTGTATAGTTAGGCTTGTTCAGAAACAGCTTCATATTGAATCACAGTGTAAAATGCTGTGAAAAATACAGCAGTTTGAAGTGTTTTTTCAAAGTGGCTTTAGGTTTTAAAAAATTGTGTCTGCATATTATTTTAAAAATTAAGGCAGTGTAGCAGAGAGAATAAACAAAAAATTGGAAACAAGATACCAAAAAATATCCAGTTATAATTCTAGTAAAGAAATAGTCAGCCATACTGTAGGCATTTTTCATGCATGCAAACAGAAAAAATAAAATAAAGTTCGGCAGTTAATTTTATTAAAAGAATTGTAGAACATTTTTTTCTTTGCTTGCTTGCTTGTTGCTTGCTTGCTTGCTTCTTTCTTTCTTTCTTTCTTTCTTTCTTTCTTTCTTTCTTTCTTTCTTTCTTTTCTGAGGTCACATCTCACTCTGTAGCCCAGGCTGTTCCTGAACTCACTATGTAACCCAGGATGGTCTTGAACTCACAGCAATCCTCCTGCCTCAGCCGACCAAGTGCTGAAGTTACAGGTGTGTGCCACCATGCCCAGTTTATGTGGTACTGAGTAATCAAACTCAGGGCCTTGTGCTTGCTAAGCAAGTGCTTTAACTGCTGTGCTATTCCTCCATTTTAAGAAAAAAATATATTTAATATTTTATATATTAAGATATTTTTTTACATATTGACATAGTTTATTTTACTTGAATTTAGCATAAAATACTAAATAATAAGATAAAAATTTTGTTCTATATAAAAATTTTCTGAAAGTTTTCTTAATAAATTACTGCATTGAACATAAATATGTTATGTCAGTGTTGAAATGACAATGATGGTTTTAAATCAGTTGATTCAATTTTAGATTTTGTTAATTAACTTTGTGCCCTAAAAGTTGAGGAAATTTGTAAACTTAAAGTCTCTTTCTCTTTTTCATCCTCAATTCCTCACTGGGATTAGTTACAGTATTTTGCCTTTTGCTTTGTCAGTATTCACAGCATGTATACGGGAATTCACAATCATGTAATCTTAGTTATATTTAAGGAATTGATTTCTCCCTGCGATCGCCATCCTAGCACCTGATCCTGAGTTCTTTATTTTAATTTATATTCTGATTATGTGGATTTCATTGTCTTTTTAAAGAAGGTCTCACAGAATTTTATGGCCCCTGTTTCTCGGTTTGAGATCGTCTATTGTCCTTATTACTGAGTTGCAACTTGAACTGATACAGTATTCTTGGATTATGGTTCTGCCCCCTGGCTAAGCTGTATCTGGCTTTCTCTTGCCTTCTTCCATTGTCTGTGTGAAAGCCTACAGGCAGTCTCCTTTCTCTGTTTTTGTGCCCGAAGTTGCTTGTTTTGGTTGCCTGATTCACTCATTTTTCTTTCTTGGTTTTTTTTTTTTGGTTGCTTTTTATTATTTATTTATTTTTTGGTATAAAAAGTTCACATAACATAAAACTGAACATTTTTTTAAAAATACATGAATTCCAAAACTATGCTGTCACTCATTTTTCTTAAAGGCCGTGAATTTAGAAAGCCACCGTCCTCAGCAGTCCTTATGGATCAGCTTTTTCATGAGTAAGGAGCACTCTGTGTGGAATAGCATTTCTTTCCCTAGACTTCGTCATCTGTGGATTCTTTTTCTCTACTACTGATTTTCCACGTGAGAAGCAGCAGTATTACTTTGTAGGTATTTGAGAAAGGCAGTAAGTGACTATGCTCCATTGGGCTACTGTGCGGTGGCCCATTATCTCAGTGAGCCTGTACCACATTATTCTTGTTTTAATGTTGGGAACTGAGGGTCATCAGAGAGGGTAAGTGAGGACCAGTGTTACACAACGTGTGAGGCGACGATTGATCCAGGTTGTCAGCTCCTGGCCTGTACTCTAAGCTCTGTGCCGCAAAGCCGGGCTTCTTAGTCTACATCTCCTACTTGTACCTCATGCCAACTTAGTGGAAGTGTTTTCAGGACTTCACAGCCCCTACCATTCCTCTCTGTACTTTCCCTATTATAAACACTTCTGCAAAAGGAATCCACTGGTGTTTTGGTTTATTTACTTTGAGACATTATTTAAAAAAAAAAACTGTGAGAGGTGGGGTGGGTACTGGAGAGTGAACCTAGGGCCTTCACACTGAGCCATGTGCCCAGACCTACCTTGATTTTTTTATTCTGAGACAAGATCTCACTAAGTCACTGGGTAGTCCAGGCTGGGCTCTACCTTGCTGTCCTCCTGCCTCAGCCTCCCAGTGCTGGGATTACAGGCATGTGCCGCAACACACAGCTTTAAGAGAGAAAATATTTATCCCAGCAATATTCAGTAAACTAAGGGAATTGTATTAGTATAAAAATAAAAGTAGAAGAGTCCCAGTCATTAAATATATAAGTTAAATTTCAAAAGCAATACTCTTTCTATTAAAGATGTTAAATACAAATAGAACTTTAATAAATCAAAAATCAAAGTATGATAACTATCAAATAACTATCAATCCATCTCTCTTAAATTAAGAAACAAAGTTGTTCATTATTGTAGTTATTGTTTGACCTCGTTTTAAGTTTCTGTTAATACAGTAAGACCCAAAAAAGGATGTGTAGTGAAGGAAAAGTGGCCGAAGATGCTACTGCTGAAAGGTAGTAAATGTACTTGTATTTATAAAAATTTTATATTATCTTTAAATTTATAGAAATTGACTTATATAATAAAGTGATAGGCGAAAGGTTAATATAAAACATTTATACCATTTCTGTACACCTGAAGGAGCCAGCCAGAAAGTATACTATTGCTAGTAAAATAGAAAAAAAATCATAAAACTGCTTTTAAAAAACTACTGACTGTTGTAACTGTGTGGGAAAGAATACTATAAAACTTTCTTAGGTGATTTAATGGTAAAGTAATAGTGAGTGGTAAAAGACCCACAGGGTTAGATTTTAAGTATCATTCTATAAAAAAAACATTTTAAATCTACAGAATTATCAAATAGGCAAGAATATAAAAATTATTAATATTGTGTGTATCCTAAAGAATAACACTCACAGCATTACTAGTATATTGGTAAAGCATATCTTTCATCATGATTCAATAGTAAAACTTAGATTAATGAAAACTAAGAAGTTTAGAAATAGGCTTCCATATACAAAAAACTTAAGATGTAATAGTTAATAGTGTAGGACTTAATATGAGGCGTGCTTTTGCATTACCTGATCAGGGGTATTAGGTTACAGATTTTTAAATCAAAAAAATAAATAGACTGTATTTTCCCTTAGAAGGACACTGTAGAAATTCCAGTAGACAAAGTAGATTTAGTGTTTTCATTAAGAGAAAAGAAAAAAGATCATAGGGATTTTTAATGTATAAAAGTTTGAACTCTGTTTTTTAATGGAACACAACAGAATTTCTGTAACTAGAACACTTACAGACCAGGAGAAATTTTCATGAAATATGACAAAATTAATACAGACAGTATATGACACATTTGATATCAAAAGAAAGCCTGGAGGTCTCGGGATATAACCTAGTGGTAGAGTAGCCCAATATACCCAGTTCCCCGAGTTTGATCCCCTACATCAAAATTAGAGAAACAAAAATAGCAGCAAAAGAAAGTGTATGAAGCTTATTGAAGGAGAAATACAGATAATTAAGAAAGAACCTAGTCCACAGAGCAAGCAAATAAAAATAGGAAAGATTTTACGTCAAAGGGTAGGATAGAGAGAAAGGGAGAGAAGAAGGGAGAAGCGTGAGTTACCACTAAATTTTAATTTTAACTAAAATTCAATTTTTAAAAAACTTCGTAACTTTAAAAACTAAAAGCCTAAGGCTGAAGATGTTATATAAACTTTGTAAACTTAAGTTATTGCATACAGTATTATAAAACTGTATTAGCCATTTAGAAAATAGCAATGAAGAAAATAAGAACATTTGATGAATTAGTTGTGAGAAAATAAAAGCTGAAGGATATGAAAACAATTGAAAGAAAATATTCTCAGTTTGAAAACACACATTGAAACATTTCCCCAGATTCACTTCAGTTACTAATTACAAGTGCACACACTGAATTATGTTATGCTGTGTAGCCAAGGAACATTCAGCCAACCTTCTGTTTTCCCACCTTCCTGTCTGGGTTTAAGCGTGCTACTTGGGTGCCTCCTCGCTGTGTATCACGTGGCCAATTCCTAGCCTTCTTTCAAGGTCCTATTCAAATGCCTCCTCTGTGAAGACTACTTATTGAGCATGCAATAATCTTTCTCACAATGAATTTCAAAATACTTCAGTCATTTCTTTATCATGGAAGTTACAACTTTTAACATGTATTGTTTATATTATCAATGTACATGTTTTATGACCTTTCTTAGAATTTCAGCTCAGTGGAGAGTTTGTCCAGGTGTCAGTGTAATATCATGAAAATAGTATGGAATTAGAATTCAGAGTCTTTCTATCTGCATCATTTATTCACTGTGCAACTTCAAACTCTGTTAACCTCAGCCTTCTTAAATTTAATGCACCTTTATCAGAAATTGAGAGGATTAGATGTTATGGGAAGGTTTAAAGAACCAAGCAAAATTAGGTTCTTTTGCATTATTCATCTTGATTTTTGTGCCTTATCCAGAATGTTTCATACAAATATTGGAAGTCACTTTAAGAATTAGTAATTTCTACTGATTGATATAATGATAACTTTAATGTCTTTTAAATGTATACACGTTTACTTTTCAGTACACAGCTAAGGAATTTGAAATTTAACTTCTCTCTTTTTCTCTCTCACATTTTGTAACCTTATGGATTCCATTGTTAAAATTCTTTTCTAATGTGGACTGGTGGGTGAGGCCATGTTAATGAATTTTAACAGAGGTATAGTAAGATACAAAAAAATCAAAAGCTTTTGGCAAATCATCCCAATAAATGGCTCTCGCTGTTTGACCCAGAGAAGAGGTATCAGGATGTGGCCACTGCATCCAGTTAGGGATGCAGTGCTGAGCTAAAGAGTGGTGATTTGAATGGTGACCTGAGTCAGACACAAAAGATGAAATATGTTAAGTATTGCATGGTTTCTCTGATATGGGAAATCCAGAGTATAGGCATTCTATAAAACCAAATGGGTGTGATAGTGGGACTTAAGGGGGGTAGGGAGGGTGTAGAAGGGCCACAAATGAGTAGAGGAAAGGATTGTAATGTTGATGTGATACATATGTGCAGAAATACTTAAGCTCATTGTAACCATTATGTTATCTCATGTGCATATATATATGTATATATATGCAAAATAGAAAAAATAATTCCTTGCTTTTCTCATTTCTAATTGTCATGTTGACAATTTCTTTTCAATTTTAAATAATACATAACAATTTTTAAAAACTAGTAATTTCTTTGCTAAATATATAAAGGCTACTACAGTTTTTAGGCTGCTAGTATTTTCCTGGGTTTTTTTAGCAAAAGGAATTCTTTTTTTCCGTTAAGACAAAGATATCATCAAGAAATAGATCAGAATTATCTGCTAGTTAATGGTGATATATACATACCATATTTAATTCAAATTAGAAACATACCTTATAGGAAACACAATTATTTTGGAGTTAATAACAATTTGTAGTAGCCATTCCTTTTATCACTTTCTAGAAAGTAGGCTTTGAAGGGGACAAATAGAGCCTCTCTGGACCCTGAGGCAAGCCTTGGTTGGCAGTATATGATAACACACACTCCAGCCTCATAATTTTCTCTGTCATCTTAACAGAGAGTATATTCTAGTGGCAATGGATAGGATTATATTCCAGAGAATATATAATGAGGATTGCTAAAATTAGACTGTGTTCTAAAATAAATTTTTTATTCAGCCTAGAAATGCAGCATTTCTTCTTCATCTTGCAAAATAATCACTTCAGAGACATCTAAATTACTGAGTCTCAATATTAAAAATATGAGAAATAATATTATAAAAGATTGGTATATTTAGTGGATGGAGCAAAGTTTTGTTTGCAGTTCCCTGTGCAGGCACTACACAGCTTCATTTTACCTCACGTTATTAAATATGAGATTGCCAAATGTGTTCTGACAGCTTAAAGCATAGGAAGCAGTTGCCCTAATCTGCATAGGAATCATAGTTGATGTTGTGAGATTAGATAAAAATGACAGTATAGAGAATATAAGGTAACAAAAATGTCAACAGTTCTAAGATCAGAAGTGAAAGAGTAGCTAGGGGGAAAGTAACTGGAAAATCATGACCTCAAAGTACCACTTAAGACAGCTTTGGATCGTGTCAGGAAGGAAGGAGTTAACATCACTTAATGATAGGCTGAAGAAGACAGGTGAGAAAAGGCCATTGAATTTGGTTGGTGCAGAAGCACTTTCAGTAGAGTGTAAGTGGGCTAGATTGCCAGAGATTGTGAAGTAGACACTATAGAAACTATTCTTTCAGGAATGGAGTCCATTTGCAAAGACAATAATCACTTGATTCAAGCAGGAAATTTAAGGATGTTTGCTTGCTGAATAAAAGGATCAGTGAAGTAGTAGTACTTTAAATTGTGTAAAGAGAGAAGATAATTTCTATAGTAAAACCCTAAGCATTTTGTCTTAAACCTGAGTGCATTCTGGAATCATCAGGGGAACTTGTACAAGGGCAAATCCCCAGGGAACTTCTGACATCTAATGTTACCCTATTCTTTAGAGGTTCATCTCTGGGACAGGCACTTGAATACACCATACCCATTGTTTCTTTCAGGTCATTGTGGTATATTCCCAGGGACAAACAAGCTAATAAAGTTAAGGACACTGATGAGAACATTGGTACAGTGGCTAGCCATTACATCCAAAATAGATACAGAATTACGGTGGAACTGGTGGACTCTGAATGTCACCTGGCTGTCATGATTCTAAGAGTTTATGTAAGACTGAAAAAGCAAAAAGATAGTGGGTTTTGAAAGCCAAGCAGACATATAATGTGGCTTATGTAGGAAAAAAAGGTTATAACAACCCCTAAGGCATGTGCATTATAAGGCCTGTTTCGTAAATCTAATACAGGACAGTGAACAGTAAACAAATACGGTGTTTTAAGATCAGGAGGAAGTGCTGAGGTGTGACGGTATCAGTGGAGGTCTGTTTGTACTTAAGATTTCACTAAACCTTGGCTTGGAGTAAATTAGGGGACCATTTCCAGAGCGGTATTCCTACGTGAGTTTACAGTCTTCTCTGAGCATCCTTAATCCGGTCTAGCTTTTTCTGACAAAAGAGTGGATGCGTGACATTCAAAGATGTGTGGCTTTGACTTTTCACAGGTAACCCTATGGGTTTGTCATAATCAGCATTTTGTTGCTATAATAAATTTATGAGATAGCCTAATGAGAGTGAGACAGAGAGATCGAGACAGACTTTTTTACTCGCAGTTGAGGATGCTGAAAGTACAAATAGCATAGCAGGGCAGGCAAGCTGCACCCAGCTCCAGCAGTGTCAGGTACACCTTATGGCTGATGTTAGTGGGAGATGCACAGCCAGGAAGAAAGTATGTCTTGAAAGTGGGAGCCAGGGAGACACCGAGATACCACCATCCCTCCAAAGCCACACGTTACAGTAGATCTGAAGACCTTCTCTTAGGCACCATCTTTTATAGATTCCATCACCACCCAGTACTCAGACCCTGTGGAGCACGCCTATACTACCTGACTTTAAGAGTGTGGTAGAGAGGAGCTGGACACACATACCATATCTAAGCCATAGCGGAGTGCATGACTTGAGTAGTTAATGAGTTTTTTCCAAAAAATGAGTTTGAATCACCCACCCTAAAACTGTCTTACAGGAACAAGACCTTAGTGAAGTGACATGTAGTGAAATCAACATTTGTGTCTGCATTTGCCTATAACACATGATATAGTATATTAATCATCAAAATACTTGGCCTGGTAGGCTCCACTGAAGACATAATAAACCAAATTTTGGTGTAAAGTGACTTAACAACAAGTTTGAACAAATGAGTTTTTTAAAGATTTGGTAGTGCACTTATCACGAAGTAATTGCTTAATAAGTGATAATTACTGGTACCAATTCAGAAATTCATCAAGTTTTATAACTGCATTATTTTGTATATATCCAGGTTTAGTGAATGGCATTCACATTAAAATTTTTATTTTCACACAGGGACTCAATGAAATATTAATGAAACAAGGGTATTAAATTTCCTAGTGAATTCAAAAGATAGTAGGTCACTTACTGCTTTTGTTTAGTATGTGTGTGTGTTTTTTTTTTTTTTTTTTTTTTTTTTTTTTTTTTTTTTTTTTTTTTTTTTTTTTTTTTTTTTTTTTTTTTTTTTTTTTTTTTTTTTTTTTTTTTGAGACAGGGTCTTGCTCTGTAGTCCAGGCTGATCTTGAACTCACTATGGAGCCCAGGCTGGCCATGGATTCATGGCAATCATCCTGCCTCAACCTCCCAAAGGCTGGGATTACAGTTGTGCACCACCACACCCAGTTTGTGTGGTGCTGGGGAATTGAACTCAGGGCCTTGAGCTTGCAAGGCAAGCACTTTAACCACTGTACCATTCATCCAGCTCCTGTTTAGTATACTTCAAAGGGGATATATTGTGTAGTAACTCATACTGGTATTGTAAAAAATTATAACTTAAAAAGAAATTCCTTTTTTCATAAACAAGATGAATGAGTATATTATTCATTTGTTTTTCTTAGATTTACTGTACCTGAAAATTAACAATTTTTTCATTGTTTAACAGCTTTATTGATCATTATGGTATGTACTTATGTAGCTGTTTCTTGCTTTATAGTGAAGATCTCAGAAGAGAAGTGAGACAATTAAAGAGGGAACTTCTAGCAGCAAAACAAAAAAAGACAGAAAATGCAGCAGCAGCGGAGAAAAGAAATGAAGGTAAGGGCGTTTTTCAGACTTGTGGATTCTCTTGATATTCTTTCCTTCTCTCTCTGCCCTCTCTCTGAGTCACCTCTTCCTTTCCTGCTTTCTTCTTTTACTTCTCACCTCATTCCTTCTTGAGACTTTTTTTTTTGGTTGTCATTATTTTTGTTTACTTATTTGTGACCACCATTAAAATAACCATGCAGTACATTTTTGACATGTAAATTCAGTGCAAACATGTTTTGTAACTATTGCTCCTGAGTGGATGTAGTTAGAACTAGTGGAGTACTTAAAATCAGGCAAAACTTAGTATTTTCATAAAATATAACTGGATTAAAAGTGTACAAGATTGGAATTTTTGTTTTGCATACTCTGAACCATTTAAAAATTATTCGTGACCTATGATTGAGAAGTGCATAGATATTTTGTATTGGTTTAAATAGTATTAGATATCTACTTTTATTTTGTTTTTTCTCTTTTATATTCTTAAGACATAGAATATCTAATATATTGATCAATCTGATCTTGCTGTTTGTACAGTTTAAATGTGTTCTGTGATTTGCTGTGATTTTTATTAATATAATTTCAAAGGAAGCAATTTTATTTTGCTAAAGATCTAATTTACTTTAAGACCATCTCATAATGTTCAGTTTCCAGAATTATAATTTAGAACACTTAAATCTGTTTTTGTTTCACAATAATTAATTACATTATAGATTCCAGTTTAAGATGATTGAAATTTCATTCAGTTTTCTGTAATAATTATGCAAAATTTGACTTAACAAATTAGCTTTGTGCATACATCCCTTGTATTCACACACTTTTGAAAAGCTTGACGTATTTTTACCTTTTACATTCTGTGACAGTCATGGGGGATATATTATAAAATAAAATACATTATCTAGTCTTTAATAAAACATTTCAGATAGAGAACAGGAGAGTAGTATTTAGACAATATATTTTAATTGCTTTAAATAATTAATACCACATAACTATTTAAAGAACTATAATTTGTAGATTATTCAAGAAACTATCGTTCTTAGATTATTTGTACTGTGTTCCTAATGACTGTTTTAGTAAAGGCAGTGCTTGATGAGTTGAAAGTCACTGAAATATATACTTGAATGAAGTTAATTACCAAAAATTAACTTACCAAGTGGCACAAGTTAAACTGAATTTCAGTGAAAAGATAAGCCTGTTTGTGACTAGATCATGTCCTGTGTAAAATATAACCCAGGGTAGAAACAAGATGTGTTGCCAATATGAGATTTGGAAGAAGTAGTAAGGATTATTTGATTTTTTAAGTTTTTACATAATTTTCCTGGGAGATTATTTTTCTTATATTTAAAAACATGTTAAAATATGAAATGGTTTCATTAGACTAGAGTAACCTTTTATTTATATGGTTTTTTTTTTTCATTTTGAGCTAATGAATACCCTCATGTCTTAAGACTTGTGCTGGACTAAGTGTGTGAAGCTGGCAATAGAGAGCGCTTGTCTCTAATTCATGATCTAGCAGGAGTGAGAGAGACGCAGTTGATAATTACAATATAAAACTATATAGAGATGTCTGTATTAGATGTAAGCTATATTTGGTTATATATGTGTATTTGAGATACTAAATATGATAGAGAGAAAGATTAAGTCCTAAAAAGACTGATTTCTTAATACAAAAGCGAAGTTTTGGAGCTTTAGTCTACATATGTGAAATTAATCATGTTAAAATCTTCTTATGGGTCATTTGAGAGAACTTGTATTAATTATTTTTCAGAATTTAGTTTTTCTAATTTTTAAAAATACCTTAATTTAATCTGAATGTGAATAGTAGTTAAAATTAAGTTCTTAAACAGTGGAGTCATTTGATTTCTATCAATTTTGTTTCCTAACTTTAGAGTGGGCTATTTTATTTATGTTTTGTTTTGAAATCATTTTAAACAATGCAGAAGTTGAAAGACTCATCCTAAATTCCAGTGTACCTTTTATGCACCCCAAATCCTTTATTTCTAAATGAAGACCTGCTGTTCTGAAAAATAAATAAATAAAATTGGTAAGAATTGCTGACACAATAGAGTATCATTTATTGTGAAAGTTTTGTGAAGTTTAGTAACACTGCATTATATTTGAAAATTCAAGATTGCATTGCATTTTTAAGCTTGGTATTGCTTTTTTGTATTAAGATGAGCCATCATACAACATAACATTATAGAAATAAAGTACAGTTTTCTGCACCTTATGATATGTGTTGGAACTTAGCCTGTCTTCTCAGTCGACAAATATTCCAAGGTTAGAACTACATGAACTCTGGGAACACATTCAGAGGCTCTCATGTGGATTTGTATAGTAAGATACTTACATGAAAAGAAATTGGAAAGTGTTATTTGGCCTTGGCTTTGTAACTTCACGCATCAGTTGAACTAAATACTCTTGTGGATCTGTTCAGAAGAGATTTCTTGATTAGGCTACATGGCCTCATATCTGGCTTTTCTAAAGCATTTTACTTTACTCTCAGACTAAATTATCTGAGCATTCTGGGAACGCTCCATGAATTGGCCTTTTTAAAATTTTATGCTGCATCTAACAATGTAATTTGCCAGTAAACTTGCCAGCAGATAATATTTTTTAAATAATTTGTAGTAGCAAACTGAAATGCTATATAAACCTGTCTTCTGTGTTCATTTCCACCTGATGAATGTACTACTCGTACTAATTCAGAGAATCAAAAAGTACAGTGACTTTGGTATTTTTATAGTAATTCTGGGTTAATGCTAGAGGCTTCTTACGTACAGCATGGATGTTTATTAGGAATATTTTAGAAAATATGTTTTCAAAAATTATGTACAGAAATATTTATTCTCCCAATTACTGTTAATAGCAGTGAAATTATTTAAACCTTGATTTTCTAAATCATAAATATAGGGATAAAATGCCTATGCATTTCTCAGACCTCTTGTAAGAAGAAAACTAATGAGAAAAGTTTAGTACATCTGTAGTATATCTATGTGACTATAGTGAACATAGTCACATAGAGATACAGGTTTGGACATATTGTCTAATCAGTTTTAGGAAGATAAGGTGTCAGATCCTCTTTACCAAGTTCTAAGCAGACAATACCTACTCTATGACTCGTGCCAGAAAACAGAAGACGAAGGGCAATCTGAGCTTCTAAGTCAAGTAAGAATTTTAAACCCTCTTCATGAAATACATCCCTGAGGTCCTTAGTACCTCTCAAGTTGCAGTGGGCCATTTCAAGTTTTTTCAAACTATCTTTTTAATGCTGGATTAAGTCAGACGAGGGCCTCTGATTTGATAAGTTGTGAAAGCATATGGATTTTGACTACTTTTCCTCTCTCAAATATATAATTTTAAACTAGCTTAATCTTGTTTTTCTTTTACAAGAAAGAGAAACCCTCTTGAAACGTTAGCTCTGTCTTATGCTCTAATCCACATAGTGTTAATTCTCTTTGAGCAAACTGGTTCTTTTCCCCAAGGCAGTTAACTTTCTTCAGGTGCCCTTGTGACATCATTTTTTTTTTTCCTTGAGGTCATAAGTATTAGGCTTATTTTTCACAGAGTTTACTCTTGATTTGTGTGCTTTTACTTTAATTATATGAAAAATGAAGGTGTATCAAAATGTGATTGATTAAAAAAAAACCTCTCAGGTCATCAGTCATTTTCACTTTCTTCTTACTTTGAGTAGAGTTTTAGCAATTGATTATCTGTTTTTCTGAGTTCAAAGCACCTATGCTCTGAAAGGGTGAATGTTATGGTATGTGAAGTGTATCTCAAATTTTTAGCCAGAGAATTAACAAGAGAAAAACCAAAGCAGAGACTGACCTGTGAGTTGTTCTAGACAGTATTCAATTAGGATTCAGATACTTTTTAAAAATTAAAGTGAGAATGAGCATAGCTAGAGGTGTTCATTCTAGAGGTAGCAGAAGGTGACCACCAGCCCCTTGATCTTAGAGCAGAACACAGCACGATAGCATGGGTATGTTTATGGTAGATTTTTTATTTGCTCTGAGATGGTGCCAGTATCTTTTTTCCCACATTTTATTGGTATGTATACGTGCAAAATTCAAGGTTTACAATGGAGTTGAGCATTTTGTGCACATACGTATCTTGTCAAGGTGACGAGGGCTTTCCCACTCTCCTTTTGTCCCTCCACCTACCCACCACTCCCTCCCTCCTCCTCCACCCTATTCCCCTCGTTCACTTTGTCTTTCGTCTTAAGTTCCATAGGTGTTGTGATCTGGGTCTCTCATATCAGAGAGACCATTCGATGTTTCACCTTCTGCTTCTAGCTTACTTCACTAAGCATGATGTTCTCTAGTTTCTACCATTTGCCTGCAAAAGCCTCCACGCTGTTGGACTTTATTGATGCAACAAAAGGGTGCCAGTTATCTTTTAAGGATAAAATTATTGTCTCATTATAATGACCCTGACTCATTAAGGAAAGTGTAGATGGTATCTCTTATTCTCTAAGAAGGTAAAAAAATGGGTAATGATTCTAGCCTAATTCATAAAATTTTTAATTGATTAAAGAAGACTTTCTTATTTGAAATATTCAATTTTGTAGGACATCTTATTTCCTTGAAATACCTGAAAAATAAAGCTTTACTTTGTAGCTAAGGCGGTCGGTCTATCCTTCAAGTGAAATTCTGTGAATATGCCACTACCTTCTTGTGCTAGAAAGCATGTTGTAACTTAACAGTATCTTTTTATTGATATAATTTTTAGAATGGTACAGAGTTTTGAAAGTCTATAGAAAGCATTCATATATTTAAAATTATATCAAGAATTTAATCTTTTGGTAAAATGAGTAAGAGATGGCCATCTCTAATTTGAGAGTTCATAAATTATTTAGTTCTTCTTGGTCAATACATCTCAAACTTTTTCACTAACCATTATAAGCAAATCTTACTGTTCTCTTTAAAAAATAAAAGGGTTTCTGTTTTTTATAGGAAGCAAAATTTTATACTATCATAAAACATGTAGGTATAGATGGTGATTATGTTCTCTCTGTACTGTATATCTCATAAAGTTAGAAGGATTTTGAATGATTTCATAGTAGGGAAGTAATAAATCTTTAAAGCGATAGGTATGTTTAATTTGAGTGCAATATATATATATATATATATATATATATATATATATATACTGCAAAAGCAGAAGCCAATTACAATTTTTCTGTTTTATGGGTCAGTTAAAAGAGATTTTTTAAAAAGAAAAAAATGTGCATCATCTATTAGGTTATATTTTTGCCAAAACTCCTTAATTTTAATCTAATCATGAGGCTATAACCAGGCATGGTGACACATACTTGCAATATTAGCACTCAGAAAGCTGAAGCAGGAAGATCACAAGCTCAGGATAAGCCTGGGCTATATATCAAGTTCAGGTCAACCTGGACTCCATGGAAAATTCTTATCTCAAAAGCAAAATAAGAGAGGGGGAGAATGAGAGAGAAAGAGAGGGAAAGAGGAGAAATAGGTTCCAACTATAGGCTATAACATATCTTACATTCTTCAAGAAAAGACCACATATATTATATTCTAAACACAAAAGAAGTAAGGAGAGGGTTCCATTTTAAAGGAGATTAGAGGTAAACACAAAATGCAGTTCATGATCCTACATTGGGTATCACATTTTAAAGTGAGTAAGACGTTCTTTGGAGGGAAACTGAGGAAACAAATAAAATTGCCTAGTAAATAAAATTATGGTATCAGTGTTAAATTTTTTAGTGCGGTAATGGGTTTATGTTCATGTCTTTAGGAGACATCCTAAACTATTTAAGGTGAAGTTTTAGGTATTTACAACTCATTTTTAAGTGTTTTATGGGAACAGTAATCATGCAAATATAGCAAAGAATTAGCAGCTGATAAAAGTAAGTGATTAGCATTTTTCAAAATAAAAACTTGAAGAGGAAATTATGAATACATTAATGCATAAATGAACATTTAAATTAAAATATATTTCTTATAGAAAGTATCAGATTTGAAAAGCATAAATGATAAAAATGATCTTCCAATAATATTTCTGCAGAAGATTATCATGGCTGACGTTGTGATATTTGTACTTATGGGTGTGTTACTTACTTTCTTTGCTGTGACAAAATCCCCAACATCCACAGCTTAAGGAAGGGGAAGATTTATTTAGCTCACAGTTTAAGGTTTTGCACAGCATGATCGTGGAGCAGCCGACAGCAGTGGAGGTTACCTGGCAGAGGCTGGAGAGCTGCTCACCCACTGCAGACAGAAGCCAAGGGAGGCAGGAGCAAGCCCAGGAGCTTTCCCAGGAAGAAGCTGGATTTCTTTTTCCTTTCTTTACTGGATCCAAGCTGCCAGTTGCCCCTCCACCCCCAAGCAGGGCGGGTGCCCCTCCCTCACTTCCAGGCCCACAAATCAGTAACAAACTCCTGAAATCTCTGCCCTGGCCTTCCAATTGCACAAGTTGACGCCATCTTTCTAGGTCAAACCCAGCCAAACCCTACCTCCCAAAAAACACACAATTCCAACTACATGAGGCTTTCTGAGGGACAGTCAAGATCCAAACCATATACCCAATATTAGGACAGAAAGATGTATTTTTTAACCTCATAATGTGCATATATTGTCATTTTGTTTGCAACATGCTTTTTTAGGAAAAACATTTTTATTGAAATTGACCAGTAACTCTTAAAGTGTCAGTTTGTTTTATAATGATTTATTTTTAGTTCTCTTAGTGCAAGTATAGAGCATGACATAGTGTAATTTAGAAAAAATTCCCATCGTCTTCAGTACACAAGGACCTTGAGAGCCAGCAGTTTGGTCTCCACCGCTGATGAGAGTTATCTAGGTCTCTAACTTAAAAGGAAAAAAAAAAAAACATTTTAAAAGATCCTTATCTCATACTATAGTCTACCACCTCTTTCTTTCTCAGGTAGCCACTAATAATTCTGCAAGGAAAAATAAGAATTAGTTTAGGTATTTGAAGCCTAAATTGAAATAATTACAAAATCTTCCATTCTAGAAAGTCAAAGAAGGGATATGTGTGCATGTGTGCAAGATGTGTTGCTTGTTCTTTTTTGTTTGTTTGTTTTGCTTTGTTTTCTTTTGCTATCTCTCAAGGGGAGACTAATATCATCATTAAAAATTTGATTATAACCAGCATTCCCTTTTGGGAATAGAGTTGTTAACTTTTCCAGACTGCTGTCAAGACCTTATTTTAAGTAAGATGTTTTTCTTTTACATGACATTTTCTGAGATTTTGCCAAAAATGACATCAAATATATAGAGTAATTCATTTGAGTGCTGAGTTTCTTCAACATCTTGCAACACTTAATCAAATTTGAAAAAGGTATTTTCACAACTCTGTAGTGTAAACCTGTGAATATGTTGCATTAAAACTGACTTTGGACAGTTTAATTTGTATGGTCTTAGACTGTTTTTATGAAAAATGATTGATAACAATATACTGACAGTTTTAACTGGTTATATTTTCAAAAGTTCTCACAAAACTCCTTGTAGATGACACAGTTGCCATTTTTTAATATTAGGGGGTTTTTTGTTTTTTTTTTGTTTGTTTGTTTTTTTGTTTTGTTTTGTTTTTGTTTTTGTTTTTGTTTTTTGAGACAGGGCCTCTCTCTGTAGTCCGGGCTGGTCCTGAACTCTTTATGGAGCCCAGGCTGGCCTTGGACTCAGGGCAATCCTCCTGTCTCAGCTTCCCAAGTGCTGGGATTAAGATGTGCGCCTTCACGCCCAGCTTATGTAGTGCTGGGCAATCAAACTCAGGTACTTAACGCTGATTTAGCACTTGCTAAGCAGGCACTTTAACTGCTGTGTGATTACTTCAGCCTCGAGTATTAGTATTTTTTCACTCAAAAATCAGAAAATCCCTAAATTATATTAATAACAGCTTATAAGAAATTGAAATAACAGAAAGGGAAAAGGAACATGACATTCTCAGAACTCAAGATGTACAAATATTAAGAAAAATTAAGACTGTTTTTGATAAAAATATGTATTTTTTGTCTTGTTGGTTTAAAAAAAAACAGTTGAGTCAGAGTGTAAGCTTGTTTAGGATATTATGTTTAAAATGTCCATGTAAGGTAGCCTTAATGTTAAGTATCAGAAATTCTGATCTTGAGGGTACTTTATGTATATCGCATATGTCTATGTTGCGTCATAGTTTTTGTCCAAAAGGATTATCTGGCCATATTCTACAAAGGAAAACTGGCCACCTTATTCGACATCACGCAGCATAGTCATAGAATTAGAACTTGTGATTCTGAGCTTCCAGTCCAGTGCTCTCCTTCTCCTTAATTCCATCTAATCTAGAATAAATGAATAGAATCATTGTTTCTAAAACTTCCTCAACAAAGTTAGAGAGCACATTTTATTATAAACTTGCCTTTGTTTTTTTGAAGAGGATTGCTTTGTTTTGTTTGTTTGTTGAAACAGGGTTTTGCTCCATAGTTCAGGCTGGTCATCTACTCACTATTCATTTAGCCCAAGCTGGCCTGGAACTCATGGCAATGATCCTGCCTCAGCCTTCGATGTGCTAATGTGGTGAAATTCTTAAACAGAGAGACAAGACATCACATCTTTAGTAGGAAGTAGTGTTTATATGTGTTGGCACTGGCTCAGCAGGTTAACATCCAAAGGCTGAACCTGAAACATAGGGTGTTGCCTTATATACACTTTAGCTCCCTTTGCCTCCCTATATTGTAACATGTATTTTAATTGGGTATTTTGAAACTACCAGGCTGTGACACTACAGCTACAAGGTTGGGGCAGGGCTGCACATATGTACATGAAAACTGATTGAGCCCTTTCTCGTCTGTGTTCTTGAAGGGCTGAGCCTCTACCACATCTACCCCTTTTCAAGCTTGGACTCTCTCCAGGTCAAAGAGCATCCTCATCTTATTTTAGGGAATCATATTTCCATAATCATTATATGTGTGGCCATCTTTCTTTCAGCCATAACCTCGACGAGACTAATGACAGATCTTATAACCATGGAGCCAAGGCAGGGGAAAAGTGGGCAAGCTCCCACAATTAAAAGTTAACACCTGTGAGGATTTTGAAGCCCTTGAAAATCGAAAACTATCCTCCAAACAACTTTCCAGGGTTCCGGTCCTTTGAGGTTTGGACCTGGATGTGAGTGGTCTTCTTTTTCATTCAGTCTGTGACTTCCCCTGTGATTTTTCTTTCATCATCTACCTGCAAACAGCAATTGTTTAGTTTCAATTTTCCACGAGTTCCTCCCTGAGAAGTGAGCATATATGATAAGGCTAAGTGGTTTTTGAAAGATAGCATTTTATATTTTGGTCTTCTACTTGGCTAATGTATTAAAAAGTTTTGCTGTTTCATTAGTTAATGGATCCAACAACACCCTATAATTTGATGATACAGTTCAACATATAAATGGGAACACGGTATCTGTGGGACCCAGCTTCACCTAGGTGGCTAGACCATAGTAATGGATTATGCACTCATGGGGCCATTTGTCATTTTTCTATTTGCCAATTTGTCATTGGTACTTTTGTCTTTGCCCTCCTTGGCCCTCATGAATGGGGACACCCAGATGTTCTCTGCTGGCTAGTGGAACTAGAAAGAAAGAGGGTTGAATAGTCTCCTACACGCAAGATTCTGACCAGCTTAAGGGAAATATAGTTTAGGCTATCCTCTTGCGTATCCAGTACAGTCCACCCATGGCCCGTTGCTCAGTGCCTTTGTCATCATTGCTCCAGGCCTGTAGGAGATGACAGAAGTTGGACAAGGGGCGCAGATCAGGTTCTGAGTGGTTTGGGTATCTCCTCCACTGGGTTTTGTGGGCACTTGCATTGTAGAATCTCTGGCCCAATCTGTCAGACTTTCAACAGAGCTGTTGAATTGCCTTCCCCATCAAGCAATGCAGTATTTTCTAATAATTGAGGTTTTAAGAAACTAGACTCCAGTAGCAGGACTGGAGTATTTGGCCTCATTCCAGGATTGATAGGGGTTTGATTCTGTAGCTTCCAGGGCCATTGATCTCCCACATTGGTTCCTCCACATACAAAGCAAGAAGCCATAGAGACTGAGCTATAGTGTCATCCAGAGCCAGAAATACTTTTTGCTGTAGAGGAGATAAGAGGATGTTCACTTTCTATTTCTTCATAAAAGAAATGTAAGGTCTGATAGAATATGACCTAATGGGTGGTAGGGACTCTTTTGAGATAAAACATCATTCCTAGGTCTTTTTCCTGTCCAAAGATTTAAATGCCAGTACAACGTTCCAATAGCCACTTCTGGGTTAAGGATGGTGAAATTAATAGGAATATAGGCCCCCAAGTGACAGTCTGATGCTCCCTCCTGAAAAAGCACTGTTGTGTCTCCCTTTTCCCAAGTAGCCCATGAAGCACGATTTTAGCTGGAGCAGTAAAGCACAGATACATAGACATTAAACCTACTTTCCTCACTTGTGTGTTTGTCATTGAGCCAGTACTATCAAAACTCTCTGGGCCCTCCATTGTGAGTGTATGCTTCTGCTGTGTGACAGGTGACTCCAGGTCAATACCTATAACTGCACAGGTGTCAAAAACATATAGGCACTGGCCATTTTGGGTTACTGAGTTGTACCTTTTGAATTATTTGACCCTTGTGCTGAGGGTTAAAGGGGTTTGGCTTTGGACTATTAGCCATTCCTCACTCAAGGCATACTGTGGGTTGAAACAAATATACTGATGTCCCTGTTGAGAGATAGTCTTGTGTGTATAGGTTCTCTGGACTTTTCCTTCCTAGGAGAAATGAGTATAATAAAGGAGGGGTTTGTGGCTTTTTCAGTTACTTTCTCACTGCTGGAACAAAATATCTGGCTTCCACAACTTAAGGGAAAATATATTTATTTTCTGATGTTTTAATTTTCACACAGCATTCCCTGATACTTGACCATTTGGACATTAGTTAGTCAATATTAAGCTTTATGTGGTGGCACATGCCTATAACCCCAGCACTTGGGAGGCTGAGGCAGGAAGATTGCTATGAATTTGAGACCAGCATGGGCTCCATATTGTGCTCAGGACTAGCCTGGACTACAAAGCGAGACTCTGTCTCAAAAAAAAAAAAATTTTTTTTTAACAGTGAGCCAGTTATTGTTCCTTATAGTCCATCAAGTTTAAAACTAAGCAAGGTACTTGGACTATTAGGTTTTGTTCCATACTAAGTTTGTCAGCCTCCACTACTAAGAGAGCCCTGGTGGCAAGGACTCAGAAGCAGGATGGCCAGCCTTGGGAGATAGAGTCAAGTTGTTTAGAGAGATATGCTATTGGACAATGCCAAGACCCCACCATTTGGTTTAATACCCAATCCATGATACCAGTGCATTCATGTACATAAAGGAAAAAGGTTTGGTTATGTTTGGGAACCCTAGACTGGGCGCTTGCGATAGCTTGTTTAATCTCTTTAACAGCCCTTTCCTGTGTCTGTTCCTATAATAAAGACTCTCTTTCTCTCCTACTCCCCTGTGGCTTCAAAAGGGGTTTAGCCAAAACAGAGAAATTAAGTACCCAGATACCACAGCAGCCAGCCACCCCAAGGAATTCCTGAACCTGGCATTGGGTTAAAGGGGTTAGAAATGGACAAACTGTTTGCTTGCTTTTTGGGCCAGGCTGTCGTTATTCTTGTGACAGATGAAAACCAAGATATTTGACTTTATCTTGGAGGATTTGAGCTTTTTCCTTGAGATCTTATAACCAGCCTCTCACAAGAGGGTGAAGAGTAGCCAGCTTCCTCCATGCAATCCTCCCATGTCCATCTGACGAACAAAAGGTCATCTACATAGTGAAGCACTCGGCCACAATGGTCTGCTGGGAAGGCCTTTAAATCAGAGGATAGTGCAGTGCTGAAAATAGTTGGAGAAATTTTTAATCCTTGAGGCAGTGTAGTCCAGGTTAGTTGGTCCCTGTCTGTTTTTTAGGATTTTCCCACTAAAAGGTAAAGTTTGCTTGACTCTGAGGGGCTCAATGAATAGAGAAAGAAAGCATCCTTAAAGTCCAGGCAAATAAAGAAGGCAGCTTTCATGAGTATGAGACTCAGGAAAGTGTAGGGATTACAGACAACTGATTGTAGGATAACATTAACCTGTCTACTGCCCTCAGATCGAGAAATGACCAACAGTCATCTATCCTTGGCTCCTGAACGGGCAGGAGGGGTGTGTTCCAAGGTGACTGGCAGGGCTGAAGGATTCCATACCTTAGATGTCTCTCTAAATGTCTTTGGGTTCTGGTTTATGCCTTCTGAGAGATGAAATATTTTCACTGGTGGGGGGATTCAGTCCCTGATTTTAGCTGCACCACCACTTGGAGCATGTTGCTGGACACTCTGGGGGATTATCTTCAGCCCATACTCCCAGAATTTTGAAGAGGACCTCAGGTACCTGTTGTGAATCCTCTAGAACACTACAAAGGTGCCTTCCTTCCCTTTGGGGAATGGTGTCGCAATCATTGCCTCTATTTTTTTTTCCAGGCCAGGGCTGCTTGGCCATGAAAGTTATGACTTATTTCAGCCAGTAAGTTTCCCAAAAGGTTCCAGCCCAGTAAGGCTACGGGACAGTTGAGGATGCATAGGAGTTCATACGCAACTTCGTGGCTGCCTATATTACATCTTCAAAGCATTAAAAAGAAGCAGTGAGCTCTACTAACCTGTGATCCCGACAATAGTTGCTTTTCTTTCTGAAAAAGGGTCCACAGGCTGAGCCACTATGAAATGTTCTGCCCCAGTATCTACCATGAAACCAATGGGGTGGCCCCCATGGTCATTCATACCATGGGCTTCTGGGAACCTAGCAAAAGGGAGCCCCACTATCCTAGTCTTCCCCATGGTCCTCTGTGGCAGCTAGCCCTACAAAGTCTTCTCCAGGGATCTCAGGCAGTCATTGCATTGGTTGGCAGCCCCTGCTGGACTACTTGACCTCCCATTCAGGGCTAGGGAGCCAGGTGGTACCCTCCCCATTGTTGAGGCATTCATTTTTCCAGTGACTATCCTGGCAGCAACAGGACCATTAATGTTGTCCCAGTCAGTCCTCTACATGCTGTTATCCCTCTGATTAATCTTTTCTTTGGCCCCATCCTCAGCTTAGTGCCTCGCCCCTTTGGGCATGTCCTGGCCATTCCACTATGGCCATGGTAAGAAGATCCACTTTTTGTTTTATTTTCTGGTCTACTTCTCATCAGGCTTCTTGATCTCCGTTAACAAATACTTTAATGGCAACTTCCAATAGCGGGCTGGTGTTCATCCCGTAGAGCCCTTCAGCTTTGTAGTTTGCGGTGGATATCTCCCTGGGCTTGACTAACAAAATCTGCATTAATCATTGACTGCTTTTCACCAAAACAGGGTCAAAGAGGGTATAAAGATGGAATGCTTCATGTAGCCACTCATGGCAGTGACTCGGGCTGTTCAGGTCCTTGGAGCATCTCTGGGGTTTTGTTCATGTTCATGACCTCCCTCCTCCTTTCATGCTACTTAAACGATCCTCTTAGTAACATTTGTGCATCCAAAATCCCTGGCCATCATTAAGGTCCCCTGGGGATCTTCCTCAGGGAACTCATTTTGAGTACAAACCCTGGCATTCGTTGTCTCTGCTAGGGTGTGTCTCAGCACTGTAATGCCTGAGTAATTTGGCGGCATTCATCAATATTAAACAGAATCAAGAAGAGCTGGCAGCAGCAGTCCCAGTGGGCTTGTGGATATGGATGATAGAAGCATTAAGTCAATCACAGCCAGAGGTTTCTCTGTAAATGACAGCATATGATTTTTCCAGCTCAGGAGATGAGTGGTAGTGAAAGCTAGGAGATGAAGGTACATTGTTCCTCTTGCACCTGACCATGTTGATTATATAAAGGGCCCTTGGGTTCCTCTTAAAGGCATCTCAAAGTCTGTGCATCTACGGCCGGGAGGCTGTCTGACAATCGGATTTTCCTGGAGTCCTGAGTTAGAGGTGTATAGAGTGAGAACTGGTGATCCAGAAGTAGCTGTGGCTAAGGGACTCCTGGGTGTTTTTGTGGGCAGTGTATGTCCTGAAGTACAGACAGCCTCCGCTATAGAAGCGGCCTCTCCCATGATCTTAGCGAGTGTGAAAGCGGGTGCTGGTAGCGGTGGGTGCAGAGGGGTGTGTGGTGGAAAAATCTCCTCAGGTTCCCTGGATAGAATGGGCTTTTAGGTTCCAGCGGGCTCTTTGAAGAGGCCGTCACTCAGCTCATCTTGATTTTACAGTTTTCTCCCAGACAGGCTTTTAGCCAAAGTGGTTGAGAAAACGGTCTCTTGTCAGCAGTTAATGTAGGGAAATTTGTCAGGGTGACTGGGATGTTCCTGCAGCAGGTTGGGATACCTTGCTAACTACTTCCTTGTCTAGTGCCCTCTGGGAGGGCCAGTCCATCCAGAACAAAGGCCTGTCTATTTCACAGAATGTATAGAGTATCTTGAGAGTCAACAACGTACTCTGCTGAATATCTCTTCTTGAAATTTTTCTTATCTTATACCCCAACGGGGTGAGTTTACTCTGCCGCCCATTTCCTCCCTCTAAAAGACAACAGTCACACATGAGAAGTTAAAATGAAGGGTGAGCAAGGGCTTTTTGCATCTCCAGCCACTCTCCTGGCAAAGATATTTCAAGTGCCTCTTGGCATCAGTGGAACTGATAAGCCCCAAAGCCCCCTGAAGAGGGCCACTACATGTGTTATGAGAATTACCACAGAAGTGCAGCTCAGGACTCCGCACTAGTTTTGCCCCTTGGTCAAGTCAGAACTCTCCCATTGGCCTCAGTCACCATTCGTTCTCAAGCAGTGCCTCCAGCCTGCCATCCAGAGCCTCAGAGTTGTGATTTCCTCTTTTGTGAGGCTACTCTGCCATCCCTGGGTTGATCAGGCTCCCCATCTGCCTCTTTAGGACCAGTCTACCAGAACAAACCCAGATTCTCACCATTGTAATGGGCAGTTCTCCCTTGGCTGGTTCCTGTACCTCACCACGTTCCTCTGTGCTCCTGCGGTCCTTGCCCAGCTCACTGGAGGGCTAGTCCCCTGTGGGTCAGTTGGTCTGCTGGTACCAGGCGAGACACTTCTCCTGGCATCCCGGGATTCTCTCCCTGATGACAAAGGAAGTACAAACACTGTCTCTGGATTCTGTACATGAGCCCTCAAAAATGTAATACAGGCCAGTAAAATGGGAAAAAATGTAATGGGATTCTGGAACAGAGAGGCGAGATACAGAGGCTTCAGCAGGAAGGAACGTTTTTTTTGTGCTGGCATTATATGGTAACATGCATTTTGATTGGTTATTTTAAAACTGGCCAGCTGTGGCATCAAGGCTACAGGGTAGGGGCAGGGCTGCACATGTACACATGGAAACTGATTAGGCCTCACTCTTTCTTTGTTCTGATAGGGTTACCACCTAGGATTACAGGTGTGTCGGGATACTCAGCCTGTGTGGTGCTGAGGGAGTCAAATCCAGGGCCTTATGCTTGCTAAGCAAGTGCTCTAACTGCTGAGGTAGGCCCTCATCTCCCAAACTTGTCTCCTTTTAAAGAGTAAACACTTAGTTTTATGATGAATAACAAAAATATTAATATTATGGAAAACATCAGTTCCTGACAACATGGCAGGCTAGGTGTCTAAATTGATCCTCACACTGAAAATAACTAAAAACACTGGATATTATACGAAAGAACCTTCCCTTATGCTCCTACGCTTACCAACACGCAAGGAGTACTTAAAACAGGGAATAAGTACAGGTGTAAACTAAGTAATCAGTGGAGCACTAGGTCTGGCTTTCATCTTACAGACATTTGCTAAACTGAATGAAACAATACATTGTTTTTGGAGGTCTCACAGCATTCATGGAGGAAAATGGAAACCTAAGGTCTTCCAAAGAGAGGCGAAAACCAGTAGAAAACCTCCCTCTACAGTTGGCAGCCCAAGGGGCCTCATTATTAATGGCAGGATGAAGGCTCACAAGTTGGATCACTTCATCCCCATGGGATTACAAGGGAAATTTCTACCTATAATCTTAATACAGAGTGATTGAGGGCAGCAAAGATAGTTCCTAGAAACTATAGCAACAAGGCAACCTTTCCATTAGTGTGAAGACAAAATTCACCTTACCTAAGTGATCTTAAAAATCTTTCAGCCAAGAATTTAGTTAGATATATTACTGAATCCTACGTGTCTGCCAGAAGCCTGAGAAAAGTAGTTGCCTAAAATGCGTAAGGCCCGTATTCAATTCCCAAGCACCACATAAAAAATTAGCCAGGTGTGGAGATGCATGCTATAATCCTAGCACTCAGGAGGATTAAGGCAGGAGCAGAAGCAGAGTTTGGGTCCAGCGTTACATAGTGAGCTCAGGAACAGAATGAGAGTGAGAGTGAGAACCTATCCTAGGGAAGAAAAGAAAGAAATAAATAAAGAAAAGAAATGTTAGAAAACAGGATTAGATCCACGATGTAGACTGAACACTAAATGTTAAATGTGTATATATAGTATACTTCAAGAAATGATAGGCTTGCAAATACAAAGAGTAATCATGCTTTATTTAATATAAAGGAGATTTCTTACAAATGAAAAAGACTATAGTTAGCACTGTAGGCTCAAAAGGCTTCTAGCAAACTAATCATAGTTAAAAAAGAGAACCAGTGAATAGAAAGATGGAATCAAAACAAACAAACAAACAAAAAAAAACCTGAGCCTCAAAACAGATGAGAGAGCACTCAGGAGGCTGATACAGGAGAATTGCCATGAGTTCAAGGCCTGCCTGAGCTACACAGTTCAGGACCAGTCCAGACTACAAAGTGACACCTTGTCTCAAAAAGACCTGGATAAAAAGGATCTGATAAATAACTCATCAAATTCCAGGAGATCAAAGGGCAAATAGAATCAATGTATTGATAACTGAGATTTTCCATATCTAATGTAAGAGATTTCAGAGGAAAAAATGAAAACAAGTAAAAAATTCAGATCTTAGTAAGTCTTACACTTTAGAACATTCAAAATGAAGAGATCTTAAAAGCAGACGCAAGAAAAAATATTACTTTTAGAAAGGTGAAAGCTGATTTTTCAATAGCAATAGGTGAAAACATCAGGTAGAATATTATCTTCAGTGTTCCACTACTGTGAAAGCTAACAGTATGTCTTCACTAAGAGCAAGTCTGACCATATATTTCAGGCAAAAGAGAGCTGAATATTTGGACTAACTGTAAGTAAGCTCTAAACATACCCAGAGCACTAATGGTGTCTCACTATGTTGTAGATAAAAAAAGTAACAACGTAGCATGTAAATTCAGAAGAATAGGTAAGAGAAGTAGTGGATAATAAGAGTTGGGAAAGCATTTTAGGATCCTTGTTTGGGAGGTAGATAAAGATACAAATGAACTTTGGATTTAATACATTCAATATGCATATTGATATTTGTAAGAAACCTACTAAATAATAAGAAATGGTCATAACTTTTCAAGCTGGTAGAAGAAATGATGAAATTAGAAAAAAAATCAATCCAAAAGGGCATAAAAAAGAAATGCTAGTTTGGCAGGACATTAAAAATGATGACACAAAATAAGACAGGAGGAATAAATGCAGGCATTAATAGTTGTATTGATTAATATAAAAGGTCAAACACTTCATCTAAAAGCTTGCCAGATTGCTCTAAAATTAAATTCAATCACCTGCTACTTCCATGTATACCATGTATTTATTGAACAACCAAATCTTCAAGACAAAATATATAATTATGGATAGAGTATCTGTGTGTAATTTCAGAAGTTTCAATTTGTCAGGAATATTTAACAATCTTAAACTTGATTAGATTTAATAAATCAGACTCCAGATTTATGAAGCAAAAGTTGGTAGAGATGTGGTAAGTAATCAAGTCCATCATAGTGGAAGTTTTAAAACATTTCTCTCAGTAATGGAATAAATAAAATGTTATAGGAAAGTAGAAGATTTGCATTACAGAATTAGTCTTCTAGATATAATTCACGTAAAGAGAATATTGCATTCAGTTACTTCTGAATATTCTTTTGTAGCACTTTTTTGGTGTTATTGGTTATCAAATTCAGGGCCTCGTACATTCCAGCCTACATTCTATCACTGAGCTACAAACCTAGCCTTTTTTAGCACTCTTAAAACTGTTATAAAAAAAGTGGCCATATAGAATTTTCAAAGGATAAAAGTAGAGTACATTGTCTACACAATACAGATGTTAGAAATTATAATTGGCCCTCTTTACCTGCGAGTCCTATATTCATAGGTTCAGTCAACCACACATCAAAAATATCAGGAAAAATAATGTCTGTAGCAAACTATGTACAGATTATTCTTCCAGTCATCCCCTTAACAATACAGTATTACCACTAGTTGTCTAACCTTTATTTGTCATAGGTATTCTAAGAAGTCGGGAAATGATTTAAAGCAGACTTGTCTAACGTGCGGGGCCGCATACTCAATGGCTTTGAATGTGGCTCAACACAAACCTGTACACTTAAAATATTCTGAGATGTTTCACAATTTTCTGTAACTCAATTTCTTTAACAATATTATATGTTTTGTATGAGGTTTAAGACTCTTCTTCACTGCACTCAGGCCAGGTTGGATACCCATGATTTAAAGTATATTGAGAATATGTGCAGGTTATATGTATAGGTATGTGTTTTATATAGTGGACTTGAGAATCCATAATTTTTAATGTTCCTGGCGGGCTAGATGTTCCTGAAACAAATCCCTCAAGAATATCAGAGATCAACTGTAGTAACAACTAATACTAGCTACTGATTTCCAGTTATGCTAGTGCAGCTGTATCAGCACTGAGAAGCAAAAATTATAGCTTTAAATGCTAATGTAAAAGTTATACCCTGTAATGAAGCAGAAACAGGCAAAATCAGCCCAGTGGTAGAGGAAGAACTTGCTTGCCGCTGGAACACCAACACCTGCACATTGAGGGTGGGAAAGTTTAATTTAGCTCGTAGCATCGAGGCATCAGCCCATTCAGGGTCATCCAAGAGAGGCGGAGGGACGTGGCAGGAGGAAAGCAGGACATGGCATGGCACAAAGGAGGCAGAGAGACAAAAGGGGAGCTGGGGCAGGAATCCTTTCAGACCACACACCCAGGAATCTGCCCCTTCAGACCAGGTTCCGCCTCTTAAAACATATTAAATCAATAGATTAATCCACGTGAGCCAATTAGACTTCATGATCCAATCAAATTCCAAATCCATGAGGTTTTGAGAGACATTCCAGACCTAAACCATAACCAAAGGAAACAAAGTGAAAAAAAAAATCAGTAAAAAGAAAACACAACAGTAGAGGGGAGAATACTTTAGGGCAAGTAAGACTCGGGGTTTTTTCATTGTTTTCCTACCATCCCCTAAATGTTCTCATTATTCATGTGATGGAATTGGTCCACTTCCATGTCTGTTTTTCAGCACAGGGAAAGGAGAAAGAGCCAGTTCCAGAGGAGGGACTGCATCTCCAAGGAGATGGCCCAAACGTTGCCATAGCATTTTCACTCATATCATATTACCATGAAATCACATGGCTATATCTGTCTGTAAAAATGTAGAGAAGTTAGTTGTTAGTTGAGTGTTCAGGCACCTGGTCAAAATCTAACCTCAGAGATGGAGTATATGAGGTTGGCTCTTTGACTAAAAGAGAAAAAAGGAAATATGGGACAGAGATGGAAGCAAATTCTGTTATGTAATATAAACAAAATCCTATGTGGAACTGAAGAAGAGGAATCCATTTGTACAGGAAAAACTTGACCAAGTATCTGAGTTGTTTTTGAGAGATTGGTAAAATTCCACTATAAAATAAAGGATAATAAGAACACAGTAGTTGGATGGCTGCCCTATCAGGCAGGAGTCAGAAATTCATCTCTGAGTATCTGGTATAGTGATTTATCCCAGTGACTTGTGAAATGATAGTCATCCAGCAAACATTTACTGAAAGAGGAAAGGAAATTGACCTTTTGTTTAAGTGAATAATGATGTAATTTATAAGCAAAGGAGGAAGAATGAGAATGATGAAAACTCCATCTTTTTATTATATTATATCTATGGCAAAATGAACACAGATGCATAAATAATGAACAAAGTGATTTCAGACAATAAATTATAAAAATAATACAAAACAGAACAATGTAATATAGCTTTATGTATCAGAGGAGGACCAGTCAAGAGACACAATTCACAGTCATTTGACACAGAGGGAATAATGCTTCACAACTTTATTGAGCAACTATTTAAAGTGAACAATTTGACATGTTTTGACATGTCAAACACGAGGGTTTGGGTGACAGTCCAGTTGCAAACTGCATTTGGTAGTAACACTTCAGCTCATTTTCAATTGCAAGAAATGTATATATTTTTTTCTTTTTAGCAATTTCTATTTTATAAGACAATGCTGGGAAAGTGCTTATTACTTGCTTCAAATAAAAATAGGGAAAAAGTCACACTTACCACTCTTTTCTCAGGACTAGCTGAGAATATCCCTTTTTGAGATCTTCAAGTATTCATTCTTAGAAAGTGAGAAAAGGTAACTACAAAAAAACATGTGTGACACACACACACAAACACACAACCTGCCTTGTGCTTTTACAGAAAGAAACAGAAGAAAGGATGTGACACCAAACAGTGTCACAGTGAAGTTAGTTATTTACAGAGGGGTGGAAGTAAACAGGTATACCTAACTAGAAAGTAGGGATACTTCTCTGGGTTTATAGTGTTTTTAGTGTAGTTTAATTTTTGTAAATGTATTCGTGTTTTTTATATTTAAAATCTAAAATCAGGCATACACAGGGGGAAGGAGCTAAAACCACATGGAAGTCAATATGTCTAGTTCTATCTCACATGAGTCAGTTAATTCAAACTTTCAACATAGTATTTTTAACTCTGTTTTCCCCTGGGAATGTGGAAAGAATAGTAAACAAATCTTGAACTCTTCTGTGGTGGCATTTTTATTATCATTTGTAGTGCTATAGATATACTCATTACAAAACTATCTTATATATATATATTGCAATACTTAGTAAATGAAGACATATATTAATGTTGCAGGAAGCCAAAAATTTCATTGTAGAATAAATGAAACACAAACATGAAATGAGAGGAGATAGGAAAAAGCTTTTCAGGATACCTTGTTATGTGTTTATGGATTAGATTTGCATGGAGTTGTGCTTTCATTTGCACACATGCACACACACATGAAATATATGTACACACATCTCACTTCCAGCTACTGAAGAGGCCTAAATATCAGTGCTACTGAATATACCTGGCACCTACATTGTGGTGTCTAATACCATTTTCTTTAGAAAGGAACTGGACTTTTTGAAGAAATGACTGATTTCTAAAACCAGAGAACTTGTAGAAGAAAATGGGAAATACTCCAAAATCTAATAGTAGCATGTCAAGACAAAAATAGAAGGCTTCTGGAAATGACCTATCCCCTACTGGTCCAATCTGAGATTGTCTGAGTTAGAAATAACTGAGGATGCAAAATCACAAATAAAAAATAATAGTTTTTTTTTTTTAAGGCACAGCGTTTGAATAGACATTTCTCCAAAGATATGCAAATGGCCAATAAAATGTTCAACATATTTAGTTTTTAGGTAAATATAAATCAAAACCATGATGAAATACTACTTTACGTCCCGTAAGAAAAGAAAAAGACTGAAGAGTTTTAATAAGGATGTAGTAAAATTAAAACTCTTATACAGTACTGGTGGGATTATAAAATGGTGCAGTCACCATGTTAAAAGAAAAAGTTTAGCAATTCCTCAAAAGTTAAATACAGAATTACGCAGGGACCCAGTAAGTCTTCCAAATATATACCAAAGTGATTGAAAATAGATATTCAAAGAAAAACTTATATGCAGATGTTCATAGTTGCATTATTCATAGTGGCCAAAACAATCTAAACAAAATGTGATATATACAAACACTGAAATATTATCCAACCATAAAAAGTAATGAAACATTGATTCATGCTACAACCTGGTCAAAGCTTGAAATCACTATGCTAAGTCAATATAAAAGGTCATATAGTATATGATTCTATTTATATGGAATATCTAGAGTGGACAGATCCAAGTCTATACATACACAAGGAGGAGAAGTAGATGCTAGAGAATTCTGGGAAGCAGTAATTGGAACAATTTCTGATAAAAAGTGTGATGATGGAAATGTTCTCAAATTAGATATGTTGATGGTTTTAAAATATTGTTACACAGAAAAGCAATGAGGTACAACTTTTTTTCAGCCAAAATGTACTGTATTATGGTGATTGATTGTGTAGGATACCTGCCCCAGCCCTAGCCTCAGGCCCTTCAGTGGAGTCTTGTGGGTAGAAAGGATCATCTTCTGGGAAAAAGTAATAATTAGAAATCCAGATCTCTGTGTGAGGGTAGTCTCTGCTGCCGCTTGTAGACTCTTAGTAAACAGAATGAGAAGACACACTGTAGTCTAATTAGAGTCCCACAGTGCGTGGTATGTGCTGCTCTTTCCCTTTTTCGGTAAGTGTGTGCTACAGAAGGAAGAATCTCCTTCTTTGTTACTTTTTTTTAATTTAGACAAATACATTTTTCCTCATTTTATTGATACATATAAGCACAAAATTTTAATCTCTAAACTATATGTGCATGAATACTGAAATAATGCATATATACACTTTTTAAATAGGATTGGTAATTAAGTTACTAATGCAAAAGTTTACATTTTTGCTTTTCTGCCACCGGTTTATGATTTCATAGAATCCTGCTACCTCAGACAGATATAGGCTTCTTCATATATATATATATATATATATATATATATATATATATATATATATATGCTTGAATTACAGATTAAATGACACATTAGAAACATATGGCTTAGGCAATCCATGAGCATCTACATTAATTTTGGCCTCTTTCTCATTCCCTGTTACCCTTGCCCTGGGCCTCCCCCACACACACACTCTCAGATTCGTTCCTTTCCTAGTAGTCCATCACCCCTCTTCCTACCCTGTCTCTCATGTTGGGACATTTTTGCAATTATTTTGATGAATTTCACAAGAGGTACACCCATTGATAGACAGTCTTTTGTGTTTGGTCTATTTCGCTGAGCATTATTGACCCAAGGTGGCCCCATTTTCTTTAAAATTCTTGTATCTGTCTTTATGGCTGCATAGTATTCCGTTGTGTGTAGGTACCACATCTTCTTTATCCATTCCTCAGTTGATAGCTAAGAAGATTTTTTCCAGGATTTAGCTATTATGAATTGGCATGGCTGTCAACTTGAATATGCATATGTCTTTATGGTATGCTGGCTTTATTTCTTTTGGGAATATGCCCAGTAGAGATATAGCCGGATCAAATGGGATTTCTGTACTCAACTTCGTAAGGCATCTCCAAACTACTTTCTGGATTACCACATACAGGAGAATGAAAGTAGATCCATATCTGTCACCACACACTAAAATCAGCTCAAAAGGGATCAAAGAACTAGATATCGAAACAGCAGCACTGAACCTACTGGAAGACAAAAATAGATGAAACCCTAGAAGGTGTAGGAAAGGATTTTCTGTGCAAAATGCTAGCTGCACAAGAAATAATGGCAGGAATCAAAAATGGGGTGCCATTAAACTGGATAGCTTTTGCACAACAAAGGAAGCAACCAGCCAGGTGAAGAGACACCCACAGAATGGGAGAGTGGGCCTAACACCTCAGCAGCCTTGAGCAGGCCATTTCTGAGCTTTAGTTATCTATGAGGTGGCAGAAATAGGAAATTTGTTACTAATATGTATGTGCCACCATTTATAGGCTTGCTATTATGGCACGAAGGCAGCAGACTGTAACCTTTTTCTAGATTATCAGTACAGTTTTGTACATGTGTAGACAAGTAGTTCTTTACCAAGTTTGTTAGTATGTTGAATATAAACGGCAGGAAATACTGTATCTTATACTATTAAACTATATGCAGATCTTTTTTAAATAAATGAACAATAATAAGACATATATATATATATAATATAAACATATTTGAGGCAAAGTTGGTTATAATCTCACTGCCTACAAATTCTTAAATTTGGAATCAGCTTTGTATGCAGCAAGAGATTGATGAATAGATGTATTATTTGCTGTCAGAATATGCTTGGTCAGCCTGTTTTTAGCTTTTATGCTTATAACAAGTAATAAAAACATTGGCTTTCCTCAGTCAGGCAAATATTTGTTTTGCTGATACTTACTTATTACTGTAGACTAAATAAGTTTTTCTTGCCCTCAGCAGCATAAATATGGTTTTAGTCCAGACTTTGGACACTTAAGCTTTAATTTTATGTCTGTGCATGTAGTACCAAATGTGTGCTTGTATAATAAAATTGTAAATACTTTATCTTCTGTTGGTTTTGATCTTATTGTACTCAAGGTATATACAAATGATTACAGGACAAAAAGATAATGGTATCTGCTAAAATGAAAGGGAGAAAGCATGCTGGCATGGAACACTGAAATATAACCCTTCTAAAGGAAAAAACGGACATTGGAACTCTTAAATGTTTAAAACAGGTCATCTTGTATGCTTTTCAATAAAAACTGGTGATAGCTGTGGTAAAATGTTTCATCAGTGTGATGCACTCCTAAGTTTATAAAAAAAAAAAAAAGATGGAGACAAAAAAAAATAAAGTTAATGAATAAAACAAATGTTGTTCCTGAGCATTGCCCCATATAGGTCTTACTAAGAAAAAACACAAGGATTTAAGATATATGTTTGTTTTTAATTTATTTTCACAAAAATATTGAAGAACCTATTGGAAAATCCCCATGTGGAGCAAGACGTTTTACAGTTAACATTTAAATAGTGGCACACTGATTGACACTGCAGAATTAGAAGAAGTTGGTTGCATTTCAAAGACCAGGTGGCTAAACCTGTCTCAGCCCCTTTGAGCCTTTACTACCATCATCTTGCCACTTACAGCATCGAAATATGATACTCTCTTTACCCGTTTGTATATATCGTGGTAGCACGGGTCTGGGCAATAAGGCGCATTTACCCAATAAATACTTTTTCAGGGCACATTGTGTATCAGACACTCTTTTGAACACTTTGAACACAACAGGAAACAAAATAAAGACCTCTGCCCTGTGAACTTTACATTCTATCTGTATTTGTAAACTTCTAACACATCATACAGTAGATATTCTCTGATGGTCATAAAATATTTGTTGCATTCTGAGATTCTTTAAAGAATCTCTCCCAAAGCAGGAAAAAAGAGAGAAGCACATGGCTTTCTCTCTTTCTCTCTCTCTCTCTCTCTCTCTTTCTCATGGGGTGGGGGGTATTTCCTCAAGCTGCCTGACAAGCTTTCATTTAACTGTCACTGGACAAAACAAAGTCTGTTGGTAATGAACATACGACTTGGATACCATTTGGAGAGAGTGGGATATCTTAACTATAAGCAAAGTATTATATTACCACAACTGCCACCTCTCCAGCACCATGATATCTCCTTCCTGCGCTTCTGTATCTGTGAATGAGTGGTTTGTATCCTTGGCCAACTCTTCCACTTGTCTTACGTCTTGCCCACTCTTGACTACTCACAGATGTTGCTCTAATAGCTCTCCTGCGTCATCAAAGGTCTATATTTATTGGGTTACTCAATATGAACATAACATGCAGTAATTTTCCACTTTAAAAAAAATCTCTTGACGTCGCACCTGCTTCTATCCAGGATCCTTTAGCTCTGCCTCACTTTTCAGAAAAACTACATGCTCGTCATCTTGAATTCTTTCCTGTTACTCTCTTAAGTTTGTCCCAGTTAGCCTTTATCTCACAAGCCAAACACTTAGATTTCCAGTAAGTGAGCATTTTGTCTACTGTTGACTTTCCTCCTTGTGTCACCTTCATTAATTGGCCTCAGATTTCCCTCTTACACTTTCCTACACTTACTTCAGTCTCATGGATTTGTGTCTCATATATGTAATAATTCCCAAGGAGTTAATAACCATTTTAAATTAAATGTATCCCAAATTAAACTACTGATCTTATCTTCCAAACATGCTCCTCCTAAAATTGTCTTTAGCTCAGCTAATTTTAAAGACGTCTTTGAGTCCTTTCTCTCTTACACACCATCACCCCCTATCCAATTGATCAGGGAATATAAGATATGTAGTCCATTTTCGTTGTTGCCTGCTACCATCATCTTCCACCTAAGATTAGTGCAGTTTTGTCCTAATTGATGTCTTTGCTTCTTCCAGTGCCATCTGAAAGTCAATCTCAACATAACCAGGTTGGTCTTTTAAAATTTAAGTCAGATCTTTTCACTCCACCTGTGGATTTCATAAAAACCAAAGCCCCTAGACTCTACTGTACCCAGGCCAGTTCACCTCAGGTCTCATGTCCTGGTACTTCTCTCTCATGGCTCTGAGGATGTGTTTGGCGTGCTCCAAATCTCAGGACTGTGGAAGATGTTCTTATGTTGTTTGGATGATAATCCCTGCAGATATCACCATGACTCCTGTTCCAACCTCTCTTTTTTCTTTTTTTGTATGTCATTATCTCATTGAAACCTCTTTGAGTGTCTTGCACTCAGTAGTTTCTTTTTCTTGCTTCATTCTCATCTTCACTCTTGTATCATTTTCTAATATAGAAGTACTGTCAGAAACTATGCTGGGCTATAAAGTAAGATCCTGTCTTGTGGTTTGGCTCTGGAATGTCCCCCAAAAGTCTCATTTATTTTAATGTTATGGATTATCTGTGGAACCATGTGCTATTGGTAGATTGGGGTCTAGTGTGGAGGAGTGAATTGCAGTTAAATTAGGATTAAAGGCATGTGAGTTAGGATTAAAGGCATGTAAGTTAGGATTAATGGTGTGTAGTGGCCACACCTTCCAGACCTGGATGCAGGATGAGGCTAACCACTGGGTGGAGACCTGGAAGGATGTGTAAGCTGCTTCCTGCCTTCCTTGGGGACTAGGACTGGGACTTGGACTAGTCTCAACTAGTGTCAACTTGCCTGCCTGTCTGTGATGTCGTGAGAAGCTGCCTCCTCCTCTGCCTCTGCCATGTACTTCACTTGCTGCTGGCCACCCCTGAATGGACTGTGACCTTCTGAAACTATGAGCTAAAATAAACCTTTCCTCCCCTAAATTTGTGGGTGTCAGATATTGAGTCACAGCAACAAAAAAGTCACTAAGACATCCTGTCTCCAAAAAAAAAAAAAGAAAATGTGATGTGTGTTTAAATAAAATTAATTACAGTAAGAAACATTGCCATGAATCCTCCTAAAAATAGTTCCCATTACTTTCAACACACCTGTCCTATCATTCTTGTCCCTTTCTGAGGCAGGAGTCCTCTTCTGTCATGGGTGTCTTAATTTTTTTCCCATTTTATTAATATGTATAGATGCAATATATAATACTTACATTGATCTTGAGTGTTTAGTGCATATACATATTGTGGCGAAATTACAAATCCTTCCACTTCCTATTTTCGATCCTCCCATACCCTCGCTGATGGGTGTCTTTATAAGTTGTATGTAAATGTTTTTTCTTTTTAAGAATGTGGCTTATGTGGTGCTGGGAAATCAATGTCATGTCTGGAGCTTGCCAGGCAAGCGCTTTAACCACTGAGCTATTCCTCTAGTCCCCCATAAGTGTCATCAGAAACTCTGTGAACATAGCTGCCAAGTGCCATTCAACTGAAAGGCAGGCTCATGGAAACGTTACAGTGTCCTCATCCACTTTATTCACTGGAGTCAAAGTCAAAGTGAACATGAAACATAAACGTGTTGAGTTGGTTGAAGACATCTAGGCAGCCATGATAGCATAAACTGAAGATGCTCTCAAAAGAGGATTTCCAGAGCCGCTTCAGAGTGTGGCAAGATCAATGGGATATGTTTGAAGCAAGGGAGAGTACTACGACTGTATTTGGTGTTCCCAAAAAGTATGGAAGATGAACAAGTTTAACAAATGGAAGGTGAACAAAAATGGCTTTAAATAGTCATAATTTATTGTATGGGGGGTAGATGTGTAGAGTGCTTGCCTAGCATGTGTGAGGCCCTGGGTTCAGTCCCTAGCTCTGCCCCCAAAAATGTAATTTGTCACTTCATACTAAGCATCCAGTTACTTAAGGCAAATCTGATTTCATTAGCAAAAAAGAAGGTAGACTTGTCTGGATAATCAACTCTGTAATATAAGTCCATACTTGTCAAAAAATTTGGTATCATTTTTATTTATACCTCCTCCTTCCATTTCTTGCAGACAAGAGCCTAGAATTTTTAGAAGGTAGGGCAAGTGATATTATACACAAGGATATAGGCTCAGGTGCATGAACTGATTTTCCCTCAAGAACACCAGCACAGCTAATAAGACCTAGACTGGCTAAAATCATTGCAGTCTCCTTCCCATAATGGTAGTAATAAACATCCAATGTGATAGTTTATAAAATACTATGTCGTCCTTCATGCAAATCAAGAGAGCATTCACTCCAGAAAAGTGACTGTGACTCATTCCTCGAAAAGTACTTTTCCTGTCGTTTGAAAATGTTATTTTAAAAACCTTACATATTTAAGAATTTGCTATTTTTCTTTATCTTGGGTTAAAGCTTTTTGTAATAATAGATGATTAGGCACTCATATCTTCTTTCTTGCCAGTATGTACTTTTTATACAGTGGAATGCAAAATATGTTGCTTTGCCATCAGATTCTTCCATGTTTCACCCACATCATCTCCTCCTCTTCTCAACCAGAAGTTACCTCCTTCAGCAACTATTCAAGCCAAAACCACAGTCAAAATACGCAAACTGCTAAATTCATTTGTTATTTTTAATCAGTCAAGTAAGGTCAAAATTTGACTAATTAAGGTACTGGCAGCCATGATTATTAACCATTTTTATAAAGTGGAAAAAAAGAGGAGAATTCATTTTTGTAAGCTTTTCTACTTAGAAGAAATTATGTGAAGTAATTGAATATGCTGAGATGCTGTTGCATGAACTACATAAATACAAACATGTGTACACATACAGACATATAAAGTGTGTATGCACTGCCTACTGCATGTAGCAAAATATCTAACATTGAAGCCATACAGAGTTTTATTTGCTTTGTTTGACATTTCAGAATGCACTTCTAGGTTCTGTGGCTCCTTTCAGTGGATGTTAGGGACAAGTTATCATTGCATTGTGGATAAATATGCTCAGATTCACCAAGTAAGTAGAGAATAGAGTAATGAGCATTCAGGTTCATTGTTACTCAGTGAAGAAGACTTGGTGGCCATCTGTATGAGATTAGAGAGTGAAGCAGGTAGAGGCAGATAGGTCACTGGCCTAGGAATTGAGAATGAAGTACATCTGTATTGGGCATTTGTGAAACTATCATTTGTATTTGCCTTTCATTTTAACTTACTAAGACTGTTTCAAGTTTTACAGTTTTTCTGCAATTAGTATTTGATTTCCACCTGCTTTTAATATTGCCATCACAGGTCAAATGTGGGTTTTGATTGGCAATAAGTAATCAGGCCTCTCAGCAGATTATAACTTAATATTTATGTCTTCATTGTTCTTCTTTTGTTAATTTGCCTGATGCAAATGAAAACAGACAGCCTCTTATTTTAACCAGCACTCAGCTCTGTTGTTGGTACATGTGTTAACATGACCGTTTTTATTTTGTCTAGACATATTTTCATAAGTGTTGGAGTGCTTTCTTGTATACATTGGTTTTTTTTTAACTTTTTTGACCCTTTTTCCCCAAAAGCAAAAACGGTACTTGTGTCAGCAGTCTGTGGTAGTTCATTCCAACTGTGTTTCCATGTATCATTTTACTTCTGCTTCCTAAAAAGGAAATGTTCCCCCCAGCCAGGAACCGCCTCACCTTGTTCCTCGTCAGTAGGATTGGCTCCAGTTCAGGTTCTGTCAACACTACTCCATCCGATAAGTAGCAGTTGGAGCATAGAGGATGAGGAGTTTGTGTGCCAGTGCACCAGGCAAGCACCAGCGAGCCGGCTAATGGCACTCTTGCTGCTTCTGTGTTAGCCTACGTGCTTGAAGTCTAGTCTAATTCAGCTGCACTTTAGAGCTGATGGTGAACATGTGTCTGATAGTAGTTGAGCTATTTGGATGCTCTCTGCTTTCATTGCTTTCTAGTTTTCATTGGCAAACTAGTTAATAATTTAGATTTCATAATGATCTTTATATAAATATCATTTTAATAAGCTAAAAGTCCAAGAGGAATACAGCAATATGTCTTTAATTTGCTGTCATCTATACTGTCTCACTACTTATTAACAAAACTAGATACACTTCATTTTTAGAAAGTGCTCTGTAACATTCTTAGTATTAGCTCTTGTAGCACAATGGTGATCTAGAAATACTCTGCGAGGACTTCCTCTATACTTAGAACTCTGTTGTTACATATCGTTTCTTTTTTGTTTGAGAAAAGGTCTTTGCAGAGAGCCTCCTGAAGTGTGTCACTGTGTCCCAAAGGATAATCTTCATTGTGGACATTATCAGGCAACCACACTGAATCACTTTCTGTGCTATGTGATCAGCATATGTGTCAGAAAAGATCTAGTCAAAAACTTAGTCAAAATCTTTAATCTTATGAAATCCATAAAATAATGGCATAAAAAGGTCCCAATATGAGTGACGGGTTAGAAAGAAGAGCAAAGGTCAGCTTAGAAAGGAGTGAACCGCTAAAAAGGGAGCGGGTGTAGATGCTCATTGATTCCCCAAACCCCATGTCTCTAATGTGTTAAAGAATTTGGAATTTGTGCATGAACAATATATATATAGATAGATAGATAGATTATGCAAGAAGATAGTTAAAATTGTGTAGATACTACAGTTTTTCAATTCCTGAATCATGTGCACTCAATGTATTGAAGTCAGAGACTCATTTAAAGTTTTTTTGATTGTTGTACACTTTTTGATTTGCATGCTTTTAAGTTATTGCTGCCTTCTTCATATTCAACATTGTTAAAATTACGATTTTCAAATAATAAAACAGAATTTCAGTAAAAAATTCTTCAATATTCATATCTTCTGCTTTTATATGATCCTTGCTATTTCTTCTGAGTACTCAGAGACAGGCAGATATACCAGCTTTTTTTTCCCCTTCCTCTTTTTTTTTTTTTTTTTTTTTGAAGGGTTACTAGGGATCAAGCCCAGAGTTTTCATACCTAGGTACATCCCATCCCCAGCCCTCTTTTTATTTTTTTATTTTGAAATGGATCTCGCTAACTTGCTGGGGTACCCAGAGTGGGCTCAAACTTGAGATCCTCCTGCCTTAGTCTTGTTAGGTGCTGAGATTACAGGCCTGTTGCTCTGGTCCAATTAGGAGCCCTAGGAAACCTTCAAGAAATGTGTCTTATTGAAGTGAAAGGGACAGAATGTTCATGTTTCTGTAACTTGAGTTTAGCAATCCTTTTAAAAGAACCTTGACTCCATAGAAAAAATAGCCTCAGCCAGGCCCATGGGCTGTCTTGTAATCCCAACACTCTGGAAGGCTCAGGCGGGAGGATCACAAGTTTGAGCCTAGCCTGGGTAACTTAGTGATTTAGTGAGACCCTGTCTCAAAATTGAAAAGGGGGCGGGGGGCGGGGCTGGAGGAATGGCTCAGCAGTTCGAGTTCAGTTCCCCAGCACCAACCACATAAACCGGATGGTGGTGCACACTTGTAATCCCAGCACTCTGAAGGCTGAGATAGGAGTATTGCCTTGAGTCTGAGGCCAGCCTGGGCTCCATAGTGAGTTCAGGAACAGCCTGGGCTATAGAGTGAGACACTGTCTCAAAAAAAATTTTTTAAATAATAATAATAAAATAAAGAAAAGAAAAAGAAAACCTGGGCCCAGTGACACAGGTCTAAAATCTTAGCACTCTAGGAGACAAAGGAAGATCACAAGTTCAAGCCCAGACTCAGCAACTTAGTGAAAATCTGACTGAAAATCAAAAAAAAATTTTTTTTTTAAATTCATTTCATCTGCCCACTTCTTGATGGGATCATTTGTTTTAGGGGGTTTTATGTTTTTCAGTTCCTTGTATATTCTAGACATGAATCATTTGTCTGAAGTGTTGCTGGTGAATATCTTTTCCCACGCAGTGGGTTGTCTGTTCATCTAATGATTGTTTCTTTTGCTGTGCAAAGCTTTTTAGTTTAATGTAGTCCCATTTGTTTATTCTTGCTGAGATTTCTTGTGCAGGTGATGATCTGTTCAGAAAATTTTTTCCTGCCCCTATGTCTTTTAGGGTTTTACCTATTTTGTCTCTCAGTAAGTTCAGTGTTTCTGTTTTGATGTCCAGTTCTTTGATCCATTTTAATCTGATTTCAGTGTGGAGACAGATATGGGTCTAGTTTCATTCTCCTGCATGTGGAGATCCAGTTTTCCCAGCACCATTTGTTGAATACGCTGTCTTTTCTCCAATGGATTGTTTTGGCCCCTTTGTCAGAAGATCAGTTGACTAAGGGTATTTGAATTTGTTTCAGTATCCTCAATTCTGTTCCACTGGTCTGCTTATCTGTTCTTATACCAGTACGAGGTAGATTGAATCAGTGTTGCATTGTGACATTTTTTGAAGTCTGGGGTTGTGATTCCTCTATCTTTGCCTGTGTTACTCAGAATTACTTTAGAGATTCTGGTACCATATAAATGTTAAGGTTTTTTTTTAAGCTCTGTGAAGAATATAGTTGGTATTTTGATTGGTATTTCATTAAATCTGTATAGTAGCTTTGGGAGTATGGGCATCAGGAACATGGGATGTCTTTCTATTTCCTAAAGTCCTCTTCAATCTCTTTCTTTAGGGGTTTGTAGTTTTCTTTGTGTAGGTCTTTTGCCTCTTTGGTGAGGTTTATTCCTAAGTATTTTATTTTGTTGTTATTGTTGCTTTTGTGAAGGGGGTTGGTTTTTTTTTTTTCCTCTTTGGATTCGTTATTAGTGTATTATTGATTTGTGGGTACTGATTTCATAACCTGCTACTTTGCTGAATTTGTTTATTCTGAGAGTCTTCAGTTGAAATTTTTTTCAAATCCTGGAAACAACCTACCTGCCCATCCATAGAGGAATGGTTAAAGAAGATGTGGTACCTATACACAATGGAATACTATGCCAACATAAAGACAGACAGATACGAAGCATTTGAACCAAAATGGGGCCACATAGAGTCAATAAAGTTCAGTGAAATGGACCACACACAAAAGACTGACTAAAGATGGTTATCCCTTATATGAAATGCACAAAAATAATAGCATAAAAAGGCCCCAACATGAATGATGGTAGAAAGAGAAGCAATTGTCAGATAGGAAAGGGGTGAACCTCTGAAAAAAGGGGTGGAGATAGACACTCACTAATTCCCCCAAACCCCATGGTTCTAATGTGTTACAGAATTTGGAAATTTATTTATTTATTTACCAAAAAAGTTAAATTTTATGTCATGTGAATTTTTTACTATAATAAAATTATTTAAAAAGAATGTGAATAAGTAAATATATAAAAACATAAAAAATGACAAAGGATGTAGCTCAGCGTGCGGGCCTTGTTTAAAACTCTAGTACCAAAAATAAATAAATAAATAAATAAATAAAGCTTCTGTATGGCAGAAATTCTAAGTAGTAGATAGTGTTGATGAAATAGGATAAGAAATCAGCAGTTTGAAGTCCACTGGCAAGTTTAGAGCTTATGGTAGCTTATAAAACAGTTTTGATTTTATTTAGATTTTTAAAGTATGATTTCTATTAATAATCTATAGAAATGTAGAGATTACTGGTTCAAAATATTACTATATAATTTAGATATAAATACTATTTAAGATTTTTTAAAGATGAATGTGTAATTCAAGATCTAAAGGTGATTATTTTGAGAGCTGTTTAAATGTCTAGGTACCTAGTAATGTTTTTAGAGAAAAGCAAAATGTATCATTAATGAGGGCTTAGTATTTACATGTCTTTCTGAATGAACTGAATTATGTTTAGATTACAAAATACTGGGGTAGCCTCAAGACAAATCTGCTTTGTGTATTTTCCCCTTGCATATTCCAGCCTTCTCCTTTCATGTTTGCTGCCGGAGCCTCCTGTCCTGTCAGGATCATTTCAGCCATAGTATTTCTGCTGGGTTATTTTAACAACCTGCTAATAGGCTGCCAACAGATCTCTGCTGCTAATCTCAGATCCTGCCGGCATGTTCTGTGTGTGGCTTTTCTTAAACACAAACGTGATCATGTGTCAATCCTCTTCATAAAGTTCTTTAACGGTGTCTCATTTCCTACAGGATAAAGTCCTTTACATGACCCACAATGCTCTAGCAGCCTATACTTTGCCTTCCCACACTAATCTTACCCCTCACCTTGGATCCACACAAGCTGTTTTTGACATGCAAATCTATTTTACAAACTTGTCGTTTCCTGTCACGGATCCCTCTCCTTGCAATGCCTAATTGAGATCTAAGATCATTTACCTGAGAGGCCTCTCCTGACCTATCCTTTATCGCTTGACTGATGGTTCTCTAACTTTTGCATATTAAAATCAGTGAAATTTCAAAGTCCAAGAAATGAGTCTTAGGCATTAGTACTTTTTGAAATTCATAGTAACTTCTAATATGAATTGAGATGTAACTGGTTAAACCGAAATGTACAGTAAATACACAATAAATGTCAGTAAGTGTCAGTACTGGTTTAAACAGAAATGTCAGTAAATATATACCAGATTTTGAAGATTTAATGCCCCCAAAAATCTCAAACTGGTTCATAATAACTATGTTGATTATGTATTGATTTAATGTTCCATATATTAGATTAAATTTTTATTTATTACAATTACTTTTGTCTGCTTTCTTTTGCATTTTTAATGTAGTTGCTAGATATTTTAGAATTCCCTTTTTGGCTCATGTTATATTTCTACTGGATAGCACTGATCCAGTATAAATCACAGTGGTACTCTGCTATAGTAATGTGCTGTATAACACCTCAGATAACAGAGGACTGTACCACCACAGCGCTGTAAGATTACAATGATTACAATGGAGCTGAAAGTTCTCTATCATCTAATAACATCTAGCCATTGTGACATTATAGCACAGACATTACTCATGATCTGTGTGCTGTATGAACAGATCTGCCACACTACCACGGTATAAAGAGTATAGTACTTAGAACTCTGTACAGCACATACTCCTGGTGTATGTGTTTACTATACTATACATTTTTGTTTGGAGTATATTCTTTTGTATTCCTTCCACTTAGTCAAAAAAAAAAAAAAAGAGAAAGTTTGTTATAAAACAGCATGTGCTGTTATGTTTGCAGCAGCCTCTGACATCTTATGTTTAATGTATCTCTTGATTACATCATGATATCATGTCAAATAATTGGCCTACAACACCTATTATATAAATTCACTCTACATGGAACGTTGATGAAACTGCCCCATGCTGGGCATGGGGACACATACCTATAATCTCAGCTACTGGGAAGCCAAAGCAGAAGGGTGGCAATTTTGAGGCCACGTTAGGCAACTTCACAAGACTTGGTCTCACAGTAAAATTTTCTTGAAGGAGACTGGGGATGTTGCTCAGTGGTAGAGCCTTTGCCTAGTTTGTGAATGGTCCTGGGTTTAATTCCCAGTACCTGAAAAAGAGAGAGGGAAAGAGGTGGAAGAAAGAAAAGAATTTTGCCCATTAAGTATTGATTTATTACTTTCTTACTTCATCCGACATTTGAATGCTTATTAAAATTCTCTACTGGGTAGGCAAGAAAGCTAATGAAAAGAAAAGCTGTCAAATACAGATTTTAGAGGAATCAGAAGCAAAATCAAAATTGTTTCAACCATTTGAATTATTTTGCTATTTTTCTTTTCTATTATGGAGAACTAAGGCATAATCTTTTAAAATCAGCTTTATTGAAGGTATACTTTATAATAAATTCACTTATTTTAAGTGTGCAGTGCAGACTGTGCTCTGCATAGATATGTAACCACCTACCTAATTGGATAGTTACCTCTGTTATTCTTCAGACATTCTCAAGTATCATTTTGCAGTTGATCTCCTCTAGTCAGAGACACAACAACCATCTAATCTGTCCTCTCACTATGGTTTTCTGTGTCTAGAATTGTATATGAATGCCATCATACAGTATGTGTCTGGCATATCTTACCTAGAAGAATGTTTCTGCAGTTCATCTCCTGTATTAATAGTTTATGCCCTGTTATTGACAAATAGTATTCTATTGCATGTTCATAACATTATGTTTACCTATTTATCAACTGATTAATATGTGGGTTATTTTCAGTTTTAACAGTTTGAACCCTCAAAGACCTCATTTCTCTTGAGTGAAATTTGAGTAGGATTTCTGGATTATACAATCATTACATGTTTATAAAAAACTCTTAAACTGTTTCCTAAAGTGACTGTGTAATTTTCATTCACTCTAGCAATGTAGAAAATGTCTAGCTGCTTCAAATTTGTATATATACCAGCATCATACTGCCTTGATTAATTTAACCTTATAATAAATCTTGAAATCAGATAATCCTCCAATCAAAACACCCTCCAATTTTGTTCTTATTCTCAATTGTCTTAGCTGTTCTAGATTAGCCAGAGCAAGAACCAGCTTACCAATTTCTACAAAGAATTCATACTAGAATTTTTTGCAGTTTTGTTGAATGTGCAGATGAATGGAGAACTTACTAGGATTTTTAATGAACACAGTATGTCTCCCCATTTATGTCATTTTAATTTCAACTGTGCTGTACAATTTCCCAGAGTATGTTATATTTTACTTATTTTTAAAATATAAATAAAAATCTAGATAGAAAATTAGATATTTATTGTAAATGGTAGGGATGTTTTCCAGTATTCACTGCCAGTAAACAAATACAAATGAATCTTATATATTAACTTTAAATCCTGTAACGTGTTAAACCTACTCATACATATTAGTAGCCTCTTTTTAATAATTCTAAGTTTGTTGTGTATAAAAATAATTTGCTTCTGTGTGTTTTAGTTCTTGCCTTACTGCCCTGGTAGGACCTAGGTGACAGAGTGGTGAGAGCAGACATGCAGCTGTACAGGGAAAGCGTTCCATCTTTCTCATCAGCTCTGGTGTTAGGCAGGCCTTTTGTAGATGTCCGCTGCCTGGGGAAAGAAGCTTCCTCTGCTTCTGTTTTACTGAGAGTTATTTATCAAACATAATAGATGTTGAAGTCAATGTTGGTCAATGTTTCTGTATCTGTATCTATGAGGTATCATATGACTTTTATTTAATCTTTTATTGTAGCAGTTTTGTATTGACTTACTTTCTAATGTTTAACCAGTCTTGGATTCCTTGGGGAAGCCCACTTCGTAGTACTGTGGTATCCCTTGTTTTCCATAGGTTATTTCATTCATTGGTAGTACTTTAAGGATCTTTACATATATTTTCAGGAAAGCTATTGTTTGATTTTGAGGCTCAGTGCCTTGCATTTGTGTAACGTTTGCATCAGAGTAATATTTGACTCACAAAATGAGTCCGGACATATTTCTTCTTCTCATGGAGGTGGGAGTTTGCATAAAATTACTGTTATTTCTTGAGGTCAAATTCTTTACCATTCATTGCCTTCAAGTTTATTTCTATGCTTCGTGGTTTCAGTATAATGATAATTATGTTTATTATTAGGCTTCATTACATGAGTGATGTTTGCCTGATGACCAACATATATGATCATGATTATTTAAGTGCTCCTCTCTTTCTCTTGTTATTTTATTATTTTACTTTTTCTTGCTTAGCCATCTGAAAATCATTTGGCTTATGATGTAATGATATAAAGTTCATAGTTCAGCTGAGAAAGAAGACAGAGCATCCGTTATAATCCAGCAGAGTGTATGTATATCCTTAGAAGGTTGTAAGAAACAAGGGAGAAGCTGCAGTTCCATCTAAAAGGCAGCAAAGCTGCTGGGTATAGTGACTCCAGCCGAGTCATCCTGTGGAGACTGTTGGTCTCCAAGAACATTTTATTACTCTTGTGGAATAAAGTGGAGGGTGTGTGTGTGTGTGTGTGTGTGTGTGTGTGTGTGTGTGTAAGGTTTTTTTTTAAAAAAAATCATAGTTCACATACCCTACAACTCACTGGCTTGTAGTGTACAATTTAATAGGTTTTTCTATATTCATAGATATTTGCAACCATTAGCTCAGTCACTTCTAGAACATTTTCATAATCTCAAAAAGAAACTCTGTACTCTAGCTGTCCCTGCTCCAGCCCCTGTCCTTCTTCCTCCAGACCTAGGAAACCACAGTCAACTTTCTGTCTCTGTAGGTATCTTTGGTCCAAATGAATTATGTTTTAAGAACTGCTTTATTTTCCCTTAGCATGTTCTCAAGGCCCATCCACGATGGAGGATGAATCAAGTGCTTCTTTTTTCATAACCAAATAATATTCTATGTTGTGGCAATACTATATTTTATTTACCAATTGATGAGTCATAAAATAAATTTTGAACACTTTTAGTATATCATATATATTATTAAAGTGTATTTTGGACTCATGTGAAGATACTGCCAGATATATACATGGTGTACTGTGACCAAAAATTAGAATAGTTCAGAAGATACAGGAAAGAATAAACGGCATTCTAACATCTGCTTTTCATTTCTTTGTAAATCATTTTGTCTACTAGAGAGCATTGCTTATACAGATTTTCAAGCTTCTGTTGAGTCAGTTAGCTGTCTTGCAATAGGCTATAGCACATACAGATGCATGCTGGGAAAAGAAAACATGCTGCCTTTTCTTGCAAATTGTGTTTCTGGAGTATAAAGCTCAAGAGAAATAGAATCTTTCAATCATTTTTACCCTTTTCTTCATTATAACAATCTAAATCATAATTATAGAACATTTATATACTCTTGGAGCACCTGGGAAAGAATATCAAGAATTTCATTATATTATCTAAGTCTCTAATTTTATTCTTACTGTTTGGCAGTGCATACTTCTAAATATATTACTGTTCTTTCTCTTCAGATGCAGCCTTACTGTTTGAGCTCCATCTAAATAATCAGTCCTAACCAAGGATTAGAAGTATTCGTTTCTCTTTTTTCCCATCTTCTGTCTTATTTCTGAACATCTTAGTCACCATTGGCAACTTCAGCAAACTGGCTTGAGTTTGCTGTGGAAAAAGAAGAATAAAAATAAGTCCTTTCTATTTTCCCTTTTAGAAAATTCATGGAAGAGTTATGATTTGGATCTGGAATGTCCTCTAGAAACCTCATTTATTTGGAAGATGATTGAGTAATGGGGATTAATTGGCTCAAATAGATTGATCAGTGATTTTGGTGCTGTTAGGGCCTGGTTGGAGGAATGAGCCACTGGGGGAGTGACCTGGAAGGGTAGGTGTCCCTTACTGACTTCACCCTTTTCTCGCTCTTCTTCCTAGTCTGGATGAGGTGAAGGGTTGTTCTTTGGGTAGGCCCTTTGCTATGGCGTTTCACCATTGCCAGCTGCCCAGGAATAGATTGAGACCTCTGAGACATGAGCCAAAATAAACCCCACCTCTTTCAGGTATGGTTGTAAGGTATTGTGACCCAGTGATGACAAAGAGACTAAGCTAAAGTCCCTTCTACTTTTTTCCATCGGAACCAAATTGCCATCTGAGACACTTACTAGACTGCGATACTTATCCTGTGAAGAAGGTAGGAAGACAATTGGGAAAGAATCCAATAACTCAGTTTCTCAGACATATTCCTCAAAGTTGGCTTACTTGTCTGTTGTTCATACTGTTGTTATGGGTAATCTAACAGTGTATTGCATGAATTAACTCACTACACACCTTGAAGATGACCATAATTCACAGTGTGCTTTCCAGCCTAGAAAGGAGAAGCAAAGCATTTGAGGGGCAGCCCAAAGACCACCCCACTCAATGATAAAGCCAGGAATAAAGGGTGGAGTTGCCAAATCAAAATATTCAACTCCATCTGCTCAGTATGTTTGCTTTGTATAGGGAATAAGCCAAGGGCTTGAAGAAATTAATCAGTGAGAATGTGTCTATAATTATACTCTAATCCAAAATAAGAGGGTGAGAAATTTTTCACTTCACCAAGAAAAAAGTGTAAGATTACTTTAAGGACAGGCTCAGTTTATAGAACCTATCAGACAAGCCCAACTGATCTTTTGTATTGTAGAATTAATGTCATTTCAAAATGAAAGCTGTTTTTGAGTAACTTTTATAAGCAGAAAGTGTGTGTGGGGGGGGGTGTAATGAGTTCAGGTATTTTCACTTTAGTTGACAAATCATCTTCATGATCATTATCGTAGCATGCTTCTTTTTTTCCCAAGTTACTGTTTTGTTAGTATGTATCTGTGATACACAGCAGTTACATTAAACCTGAGGAGCCTGTGTGCACACATATCATGCCATCTCCACCATCACCTCCTCTTCCATTTAACCTCTCACCTCCTTCAGCATACCCTCTACCGTGCTTTTTGTTCTTAAGAAACCTTAGAGACTTTAAGGCCTGAGCCTAAAATGGAACTTGATGAACCCAGTTCTTCAAGGTAGAGGATAAAGAAGCCTGTTATTCACCGTTTGTTACTACTATCTCTTCTTTCTTTCTTTCTTTCTTTCTTTCTTTCTTTCTTTCTTTCTTCTTTTTTTTTTATTTTTTGAGATGTAGTCTTACTATGTTTCCAGGTTGACTTCCAACTCCTGGACTGAAGCAATACTCTTGCCTCAGCCTCCCAAGTAGCTCAGACTATAGACATATGCCACTGTACTTGACTCTCCTGTGTCAGTTGCTGTCTCTAAGAGTACATTTTCCACTGAAAATTACTTTCCTTTAAAAAATTATTCATTCAAACAATAGTAACCCACTATGGCATAGTTTAGGTACCGTGCTAGGCTCCAGGCATAAAATAGTGAATAAAAAAGAGAAGCCTGCCTTCCAGAAGTTCTCATCTGTGTCTGACTCTGGTGGCCTTCCCAGACATAGCTCACAAACATTCGCCCATTACACATTATTTCATTTTTTTGGCTTATATCTTCCCAGGTGTAAACCTTGATCTTTGCGGTGACAACTGTTAAATCTACATGCGTTATTGTACCTAAAACACTTGGGATCCTGCCTGATGTATGGAAAGCAGTTTATGTAAAATTGCTTGTGTAAGTAGAACATAGTAGTAGCAAAGCATTTTCCGTTGTGTCAACATGCCAGCAAGTACAATTTATCCTTTGAGCAAATTCAGGTTTAAACTTAAGCCCCATGAGAAGCAATTCTACACTTAAGCATCTAAACTTGTAGAAAATATAAATTAAGTTTTGATAGTTCACTTCACAAAAGAATTTTCCACTTTTCACCCATTTGTAGGTTATAGTAGTGCTTTGAAAATATAATTTTTAATATTCAGAAATATTTTTATTCATATCATTAAGGTACAGTATATTATGTCTACTTACTCCCTGCATCTTCAAATGAGATATAACAACTTAAAAGGAGTCATAACTATAAAGTCAATCGTAGACGTAAAATAGAGTCTACTGTTGATGCCAAATAACAGTACTTCATATTTATATAATGTGAACACTATAAAAAGTCTTGTTACATGCTCCATTACATTTAGTTCTATAACAGTTGTGAAAAATATATTAAATAAGTATTATAGTTTCCATTTTGCAAATGAAGAAACCAAAACATTAATGGTATTTAATAATGACCCTAACTTAAATGCTAGATTTGAAGAGGGGTCAGAACTTTGTCCAGTGTTTTTTCTAAATATAAACAGCGAAACATTGTTTCCTTAATAAATAAAATAAACCACAACAAGCGTGACCTGTTAGCTAGATGCCAGAGTCACACACTGAGTGCTGGTCTGCAGTCCACACCATCACCAGTGAGGTTGAGCAGGGTGACCCCATCCAGCTCACCCACATGCCCCACCTTCTAGAAGTCCCATTTGGGAACAAGGGTCTTCAGAGGGAGCACGGTTGGGTGGCCTTCTTCCTACCTTCACACCATCTCAAAATTGAATTTGCTAGAGCCCTCACTGGAGATGGGGCCTGGAGAAACAGAGTGAAACCAGAGCCAGAACTTGCTAACCTCAGTGAAGAACAAGGTCCAGGCAAGCAAACAAATGTCAGAGAATGACGCCGAGCCAGAAACAACTGGCTATGGTACTTTAAAATAGCTACACATACTTTCCCATTTAAATTAGAATATTCTAATAGATATGGAAAGATAACTTTACTTGGGTAGTTTTGTTTCTCCCTAAGATTATTAGAGAAAAATCCCAAGATCCTAGGAGTGAACCTCCCCTTGGCTGGCCTCATCTCACCTCTCCTCCCTCCCTTTCCTCTCCGCTGCTCTACTTTCCTTTTCTGTCTCCTCTCCTCCACTGACCTACTGAGGAATGTATTTTTGATTATGTGAGAGAAATGTGGGCATCGGGGACTAGGAGCTCTACCCACCCACCGCCTGCCCAACAAGTTGGCTAACTCAAGCTAGTTCTCCAAAAAGATAATGTAACAGTTTAGGGTGGTTCAGCAAAATTCAGTTAGCTTTGCAAAAGTCTTACAAATGCTTATAAAAGATTTATTTGCTATATGGATCAGAACGATATCAAATGTGGCAGCTTGTTGTTTATCAAGATAAACTTTCAATTTTTTATTCTGATACTCAGAGATGTCAATGATAAGAAATTTGTGAGACAAATAAGATGTTGCCTAGTGTCTACCGTAGTCACTCGTCTTTCATCTTCAGAGAACAGTTTCCCTCCTCTTCATGTGCACTCTGCACGTGCTGCCTGCACACCTTGGGACAGTGTCTCTACTACTTGCCCTGGATAAATCTGACTTCTCCCTCAGGGTCCGGTTTCACTGCTACTTCCTCCACTCGAATTTCTTTCCTTCCTCTGCGTGAGTTGCCTACACATTTCATCAGAACCTCCACTGTCGTTTGTTTCCCCCTGTTGTGGTTTGGTCCTGGAGTGTCCTCAGAAGCCAGTATTTCTATGAATGCTGTATACTGTTGGGAGTTAGGGCCCAGCTAAAAGTGGCAGGTGCTTGGAGCTTTACCTGGAAGGATGGGTGCTGGTGCTGCCCAGACTTGGATTGATTCTGCCATGCAGTGCATGAGGAACTCCGTGTCCAGGTCCAGCCCTATTCCACCATTTCGAGCTAGCCACCCACTCTTGATTGAACCATGACCTTCTGAAACTATGAGCTAAAAAATTTTTTTTCTCCCTGAAATAATGGAGGTTGGGTTTGTTTCAGCAATGAAAAAAATGACAAAGACACCCCCATGGTTGATAGCATGTGTCTTAGCATGTGATGAGGCACCGTCTCCAGCATGTGCCTCATCTTCTAAATTTGGGAACTGTCATTGTTTCCCTCACTGCCATAGGTAGATTCACCCGCACCTTCCTATTAACTATTTACTGTGTAATAACATCTGTAGCCCTGTTTACAAATCTTTGTTCTATCATGAATTAGTCATATAACCAGAGGTAAAAGACTGAACTTCTCTGAACCTCTGATTCATAATACATAAGCTGCCTCACAGAGTTAAATGAGAAAGAATGCATAGAATTCTTAGTATTTTATCTCAGATATTCCAGGTCTCAAAAATGGTGATGATGCCAGTAGTGGTGGTTGTATTGGTATTTTAGAAGCTACTTTATTGCTTTAGTTTCTGCAGTCAGGTAGGAGATACAGAGAATAATATGCCATGCAAGTATTTTAAGGTCTTCTTGGAGAAAATAACCAATTTCAAAACAGTAGCTCCTTTGCTTTAAGTACTATTAGAAATACAGATATTCTGTAATGTAAAATTTGCTGGTGTAATTATAGCCATAGGCAATTTTAGCTAGTTGTTCTCTTGTCTCCTACCTGGCTGGCTTCACGAAATCTTTTTATTTTGAATATTTTTGATGGATTTTTTTCTTATTGCTACAATGGAGCATATATGTGTTGTAGTTTCTTCATCCAGAATGACAAGGTCACATGGGAATATTGTCAAACTAACCATCAAACTACAAGAATTGGAGGTCACATGATCTGGAGAAGTAAAGAGTGTTCTCTGTTGAGGGACCTGAAGGCAATACTAATCAATCTCTGTGCTTATCCAGAGACCTGTGCCAAGGAGAGGAGGTGAGCTGGAAAGCAGTGACAGGTAGAAAGCAGGAGCCCCAGTATACAGGCCATTCATACTCCTCAATGAGTCTCAGTAATCTTCAACAGTCAATTGTATAATCCTATTGTATCTTGTAATCATTCGGAATGGAGAAACATCTAGTAAAAACCTTTTCAGATAGTCAAATTTATCAAATTTATCAAATAAGCTTATGTGGTTAGCCCACAGTTTAGTAAGACATAACGATTAACCCCATTTTAAATCAAGGTAGTGGGTTTTTTCAGATCTTATCTTTACTGACTTATATTCTCTTTATCTTTTGTATGTTAGATAAGGTTATTCAAATTTATTTGAATTGATTTTAAGTGTAGTATTTTATGTGCCATTATAAATTGTTACCAGTATGACTGCTATTTGAATCATAAATTCAACAAGGCAATATGTTCCTGAAAGATAAGGTAAATTTGGATAAAAACAGGATTTTAAAACAATGTTTTTTTCAAATATGTGACATCTTAAAATAACAACTAAAAATTTAAGAAAATTTCTAATTGCAGAATTAAAATTATGTAAAGAATACTTCCCATTCCTTAAGTGGTCACACTATGCTATTAATATGTATAATTTCAAAATCTATTAGTTTAGAATGAACTGTATCTGCAAACAGAAAGTGCATATAGTAGTGTGTAGAAAAAGGGTTCAACATTGGCTCATCAGAAAATCTGGTTTCTGATATCCCCAATTTGGCAAAATTATTTAGCCTGTCTGAACCTCATTGTTTCTCGTGTGCAATCTGAGCAGGTCGCTGATGCCTAGGAGTGTTCAACACTAACATTATATGATGTGACTCTGGATTTACTTCTCTTAAACAGAACTGAAAAATCAAACTTTAATATTTTATAGAGTGTAAATATATGTATTTCTCGATATAAACTTCTACAAATTCTTTTCTAGAAATGTTAATAGGCAATATATCTGAAAATTAGTAAATAGTTTCCTTTATCCTTTATATTCCAAAATAGAAGGCAATCTGAAAATCTAGATAAATTTTAACTGCATTATTTGTCCTCTGAAACAGGTTGCAAATTTCTGAAATTAACAATAAAAATTATAGAGGAAAACATATTATTTTATCTTGAGAATTACTTTAAGCTCCAAATAATATGAAGCAATAAAATTGGTATAGTTTAAAAGTTAATGCTTTTATCTAAATTCGACTGAATTGTACTTAATTAGTTTTCAATTTTGAGGCACACCTCACCATGCAAGTGTTTCAGATAACCTCTAAATTAACAAACCACTTTTGACTAATTTTTATGAAACTATAGAAGCTTATTGACCACCAGATGGAGCCAGTATTGTTCTGTTTGAAACATGAAAATTAAAATTGATTAAACAGAATGAATAAATGGTAGATTTTAGGCTGGCCTTATCCTTACCAGCTTTTCAAGGAAATCATCTAAACAAGTCCCTTAAAAAAAAAAAAACAGGATTCAACCTCTGGACGTATAACATGTAGAATAGTAAAGAAGACATATATTGCATATGGGTTGTCATTCTAATGGTGCAGACTTTCTATTGTAGTCATTTCTCTAGTGTATTTTCTTGATAAAGCAAACACAAGGACAGACATTCTGACGGGAAGAGGAGGAGCATGTTGTATATCTGTAATAACCCCTCAAGGGAGAGAGTGGAGGAGACTGCAGGGTCTCGATGAGTGACTGCAACTCTTAGGGCGCTTTTACCCAGAAGGCTGAGTGCCCAGAGGCCTGAATCAGGAGTAACCTGCCTTTGAGTTGGCTTCATCAGCTCCTGTCACTTCTATTTATACACGATCAAAAATTATCTACTTTATTACAACTCAAATTTAATTAGGCAACGATGTATGGAAAAAAAATAAGCTGTATTGTAGGGGCCCTAAAACCCTGTAAGCCTTCCTGGGATCTGTTTTGTCCAATGAAAGCAGTAATGTGACACCAGGCCTATTAATTCATGACCTAAAAATGAGCAATCTGTTTATTTGTCCATTTAGCTACCATTTATTGAGCATATAATATGCGCAAGGCCTGTGCTAGACCAGTGATCCCCAACCTTGCAGCTAGAAGGGAGCAGGAAGCAAAGTTGTGCCCCCTCTCAGATCAGTGATGGCGTTAGAACCTCCAATAAGAGTGCACTGACCCGAGCTTTACTCTCTGTTCCTGCTCGTGTGTCCTGCAGCCTGGTCCTTCCAAGGTCACAGATGCTTGCTTGGCCCTGGCGCTGGGGTCAAGGACCCCTGTGTTAGGCCACAAACGGCAGTTCCTACCATATAAGTTTACAGTAGTGTTAAGGGGTAATAGGGTAAGAGGCAATTGTGATACACTGGGTTTAGGAGCTCTAATCTGGTTCAAATGTTCAAACAAAGGGGAAACTTAATTAGGAAAAAATCATAAAAAGGACATGCAGTATTCTTCCTTGGTAGAAACTACTTGAAAAAACTCAACTGTCTGCCAATCTGTTTTTCTCTAATTCCTTATTCATTGAACCATTTGGTTCTAGTCTGTGTGAATAGAAGGCCCTTTTCTTAGTAGAATCTTACTTGCACGGGATGTGGATGTCACCTGATGCCCACCTGGGATATTTTCTTCAACATTTTCCTTCCTATGTAACATGAGGAAGAAATAGCTAAGGTTTATATGTTTATATTTTGGATCCAAAAAAATGGATCCAAGATTCCCAGATTTATACTGAGATAAAGTATTTGATCTGTTGTCACTACTTTAGTTTCCTCATTGACAGAATGGGGTTAATAACATGCATTATTCATAAGGTTGTTGATAGTAAAGAGTAGACAATTCACCTAAAAGCATCTGGAAAATAATGAATATTTGAAATACTAGCTATTATATTAGCTATTTCCATGTCGCTGAAAACATATTTTGTATTTTCCCAAATATAATAATAAGATACAACTAGACATTAGTAGTTTTAATTTATTCTATGTTCGTCAAAGTCTTATTCTTTTTGTTTTTAAATAACTTTACCACCTTACCTGTTCTCATTTATTATGGAAATTGTGCAAGAAGATCTTTGAGATAATGCATCCAACACTATTTAAAATGATTTTAAGCAGCTTTATTGACAGTTGCTATTAGAGAAGAACCACTCAATACACCGTTTAAATGAATGACTTTGCAGCTACTTAGGCCTGATAACACCCTGAGACAACAGAAGAGATAAGCTCTTTTATCTACGAAATGAGATTTGTGGATAGATACCATTGGCTCATTACTATGTAGCCGATGAGGAGATTCAGATGCAGCAGAGATTATGTATCTGATAGCTCTTACAAGATGGATTAGGGTTATTCTGTGTAATAGTAAGGAACAAAGGCACAGGAAGCTGGCAGTCTTACTAATTCATTACTGTGTTGTACTCAGAGTTTTTAGCTCAAGCTCTGCTGCTAACCCATATGGGACATTAGCCAAATAACTTCTCTTACCTGGACCTTTACTACTTTATTTATAAGGCAAGAAGTTAGATTAGAAGATTGTCAAGGTACCAGCTAGCCCCCACACTAGATACTGCAGTAAACTTACAGTTACAGTAATGCTGGTTATTTCCTTTCCCGAGCCCTTTCCTGTGTATTTCCTAATTTTATCTCACAAATAGCTAGTATATTTTTAAAAAATTTTTATTCTAACTAGCTTATTTTTTTTAATTTTATTCTAACATTGTAACATAGGTAGTCCCTTAAGCCCTCTAGGGTGCTGGTATTATACTTATGAATCCAAAATTATAATCTCTGGCTTGATTTCTTAACTATTTTCACTTATGTTGGGCTCATTTTATCCTTTCGGTTACTGTATGGAGTGAAAGGCCTACATTATATATGTTTTACATTTCTTTCAAGACATCTCTCAGGGGACTTGTTACACAGAGGATACTTAGTAGAGTTTATTTTCTGAATTTAAGTTAACTGAAGACAGGAGAGTACATTGTGGGCCTTCAGTATTATGTAGAAGTGAGTTCCTGTCCAGCTTTACCGTATCCCAACTGTGGTTCTCTCTCGTTTCATGACTTTATGAATAGGTTTATGGGTAATTTCCTTATGGATAGCCAAAGCATGGTATCATGGTGCCAAAGCAGTAGATCCTCAGTAAATAATTTTGTTATTGTTGCTACTGTACTCTTAATTTCTACTTGTTTAGCACATGTTTAATACAAATTTCAATGATAAGTAGTCATCATATCACTATTATTTATAGATCATCATCCAGTATATATTGAGATTTATAAGAAAAGTAATAGTAAAACACTCTGTACTTAAACAAATTAAAATTTTTTTCAACTTTGTTCATTTAATTAGCCAGTTTTGTGTCACTAAATTCAACAAGATCCAAGCTCATGAGAAATCAATGTGCTGTTTCTTATTCTGGCAACATTGAGTGAAATAGAACTTCCTTCTAAATATATAGAAATGTGGCTGAAAGAATAGCTCAAATGTTAAAGTGCTTGCCTAACAACATTAAGGTCCTGGGTTAAATTCCCCAGCAACACATGAACTGGGCATGGTGGTGCATTTCTGTAATCCTAGCACTTGGAAGGCTGAGACAGGAGGATTGCCATAGTTTCAAGGCCAGCTTAGGCTACAATAGTGATTTGAGGGCCAACCTGGACTGCAGAGCAAGATTCTGCTTCAAAAACAAATAGGGACTTGAGGAATGGCACAGCAGTTATAGCACTTAAAGCACTTGCCTTACAAGCACAAGGCTTGAGTTCAATTCCCTAGCACCATATAAAGCTGGGTGTGGTGGCGTATACCTGTAAGCTCAGGACTTGGGAAGCTGAGGCAGGCAGATAGCCCTGGGCTACACCAGTGAGTTCAGGACCAGCCTGGGGTACAGAGTGAGACCTTGTCTCCAAAAAAAAGAGAGAAAGAAAGATAAATAAGTTAGATAATATATAATCTAGTCCAATTTAATGTTTAATAACTTAGCCAACTGAGAGAAAGAGAGAAAAGAAGATGGAGAGGTAAGAGTGTGGGAGGAAGAAAGAAAATTAGAAGGCAGGCGAGTGGGAGCAGAGGAGAGAATAATGGGGAAGAAGGAGAAAAAGGAAAGAAGGTCTAAAAAAAAGAAGGAAGGAAGGAAAAAGAAGGCCGAGAGGGAATTTCCTAGATACAGAAAGAAACTGAAAATATAGTTGCATAGGGGGATATTGGACTTATGTTTAGGCTTTAATATATGGAAATTGGAATTTCAGTCTTATCCTTGAATAGAAGATGTGGCCTTGGATTAGAGAGAGAGGAACTAGTAAAACTGTCTCATTGATCAAGAAGGCCTCATAGAAGCTTGATGTTTTCAGAAATATATGCGAGAAGAAGGAAGTCACTCATTTAAAATTTTAAACTCTAAACCTCTAATGGTCATTAATAGTCATAACTATAAAGTCTAAGTGTATACTGCCTAGATGGTAAGAAGTTAACAGTGGAAGAAAAAGAGGCCTAAGGGAAATGGAATGCCGTGATTGTCTGACAGAAACAAATGCGTGTCTCTTTGAAGGAGCTTTGAACAGTCTTGAGGGCCAAGAATTCTTGCAGAGTTGGATGAAATTATACTCGTAACAGAAAATAAGATCACAATAAGAAATTAGAAAACACTTTAAGGAAATGACCACTGTATGTAGAGTCAGAAGATATGAAAAGAAAGATCCCAAGAGGTGTCTGAAAAGATATCTAGGAAGTGTGTTTGAAATAATTCAAATTGTTTAAAGTTTAAAAATATAATAAATGCCTAAGGTTATGAAAAAGGTGGTTTTACTTCAAAGACAACCACATGGAATTTCTGTACATAAAAAATATTAGTTATTAAAATCAACAACCCAGTTTATGGACTAAAAACAGATTAAACACAACTGAACAGAATTAGTAAATAGAAATAGAGAGCTAAGGAGATTACTCGGTGTAATGATGAGGAATGAAAACATAAAAAGTGATTGTCCTCTGATTACTTATGTGATAAACTGACATAGAAGAGTTGATGAGCTTTTTAACAAAGTTGAGTTTTTATAGTAGAAGTCATTTAATATAGCAAAATATCAGTAGACCTCATAGCTGTTCTCAAACGGGTTGCTCATTCATTTCAGCAAGGAATGAAAACAGGAGGGAAAAGTTATTATTATTTTTTTGAAATAGGGGCTCTCTCTGCAGCCCAGGCAGGTTCTGAGCTCACTCACAATGGAGCTCAGGCTGGCCTTGGACTCAGGCAATCCCCCTGTCTCAGCCTGTGGAGTGGTGGGTTTACAGGCAGGCACCACTTGGCTTATGTGGTGCTGGGGAATCGAACTCAGGTACTTAGCACTTGCTGGGCAAGCGTTTTAACCACTGAGCCATTCCTCCAGCCCTGGAAAGGTTGTTCTTAAACCAGATGATTAAAAAAATCTTACAAAATGAGCTAGAGCAGCCAGTGTACCTACCGAGAGGTACTGTGACTGCTTTGGCTTTCCATCTTTAGTGGTTTAGATTTATGACTTTAGAGAAAAAAATGTGATATACCATGAATTTCAGGGCTTTTTTACCTGACATGTTTTTCATGTTTATAAAAAAGTGTAAGACATCTATTAAGAAAAACATTAATGTACTTGTTTTGTAAAATCTCAAACCGTTTGTTTCATTGAATTGTTTTCTGGAGCTAAATTTTACTGTCTTAATTCTTGCTCTGAAGCAAGCTTTCTTTTTCAAGCTTTTCCTTCATTCACAGTGACAAATGGGTAGAATGAATTACCTAGTCAGTGTTTTCTACCTGGAATTTCTGTAAGCATTGTCAACCAAGACTTGACATATCTTTATGGTGCAATGAATGAGAATTATTAATCAATTGGTATGTATGAGGGAGTTACTGATCTATTGTGAAGCAGTGTGAATATTAATGTGGACAGAAATTGTTGTGTAAGAATTCAGGAGTTAAGTCTTATATTATTTGGAATATTTAGGCTATCAGTAATTTTATGAAATTTAACTTTAGAAAATGTTTTAAATGTTTAGAATGAAATAACATTTCTATATGATATGGTTTAGCCCTTTTCATCTATTGGAAGGAAATATTTTAGTAAGAGCCTTTCAGAGTATATAGCATTTTAATTATTTAAAGTTTCATGAAGCCAACTAATCCTACATACAGGCACAAAGTAGCATCAAGTTGCCCTTCATCAGTGCCATCAGTACTTTAAAGAACATCTGTTTTTGGTTTTTAGCTGTTTGTGAGAAAAATTGTCGCAAGATAAAAATCAGCCCAAGCCAAAGTGCTACATGTTTCCCTGCTAAAATTCTGTATTCTGGAAATAGGCAGATTAATGAGATCACCCTTGAAGCAACCTCTGTTGCCCAACCATCTGTCCTTCCCTAACGTCAAAACTTGCGTAATTCAGTTTTTTCTTTCAACTCTTATTAGACCACCTGTAATTGTTAGTCTGTGGAACTTTTTCATACTTATGCTGGGTATGTCTTCAAAGAGATAATTCAAGTTGCAGTTAATAACCACAATGGAATTAAAAGATCCAAAATACATCCAAGTAGTCAAACCCAAAGATACTGCAGCTTAAAAAAAAAGAAGAAGAAGAAGAAGAAGTACCTCCTGAGCTACTAAGGGATCTGTCTTTCTAGCATGCGCTTTACCAGGAGGAGGAGAAGGGCATTTACAGATGTGTAAGTTCACCCATTCAATCCTGAGACACCGAGTATTTGAGTTCTTCCCTTAAATTACAAAATTCAATCAATTATATTGACTTTAAAATGGGCTCACTCAGATGCTTGCTATCACCACCACTAGTAGCATTGTATAATACTTTTATGAAGCTGGCTATGACTGTGCATTTAAGAAGGATGATTAGTGCTGAAATGAAGAGATATTATTGAGGCAAATATGTTCAGATATTTCTGAACTACATGCCTGTGTTATGTCTTCATTATCATGGATAGAAAATATTTAAAAATGTGGTTTGACCAATACTGAGGAAGTGAAGTGTGTTACTAAAGTTATCTTCATTAACTTTTCCATATAGATTAAAATGTGGGAGATGGAGAGGAAAAGTGAGTTTAAAAACGTTTATGTACTTTTTTATCTTTTTCTTTTTTAATTGTCCCCATAACTATCATTCTTAATCCATGTTTGCAGTATATAATGATCATGTTTATCTTGGGCTGTTAGTGCATATACTCATGCACGCTGATCATTTTTACTTCCCCTTTCCACCAATAGATTAAATGCACATGCACATATCTAACAGCATCTCTAGAAATCCTATCAACATTTTTAGAATATAGATAGCTTCATTGTCTAGTCAAAAAAATCTGTTTCTTTCCAAAAAGTAAGAAACATCTATAAAGTATATTCGTATGGAGAAAGAGATAAAGATGAACCCAAATTGAGCAAGAGTATACATTTCAGAGTCAGTCACAGCAAAGGAAAAATACAGTCTTAACATATAAAATGAACAGGAGATGTGAGTGTGTCTTGGCACTGGCCCATTTTTTAACCTAAATGAGACAGTAGTAATAGTTAGGCTTTTATTCTCTGTAACAGCTTACTTAGGTACCATATTTGTTTTATAGCTGAAAACAGTGCGACACAAAAAGATGTTGTAACTTATTCTAAGACACACACACACAGTGGCCCCACCCCAGTCAGTGCTCCCACCTGCCATGCTCCGTGCTCCTTCTGCGCTGGGAACCAGACCACGCGATATGTCCTTTGCACCCCAGAGCTGTGATGAAGACGAACTGTCGGTTCTTATTTCAGTGCATGAGCAAATTTTAATACCTTGTAAATACTTTCTGAATTAAATAGACTGCCCACTAGTTAATACTGTTGACAGCAGGTGATGGATAAAGGGGATCACTATATTGTTCTCTTTAAATTTGTGTAGGAAATTTCTTGTAATAAAACTTTGTATTAGTTTTATTTACAGATAATTCACCCATTTGGATTGGAAAATCTCCATCTGTGTGGTCATGTGAAACTTACATTGCACATTCCTTTTTATGATATTCCTGTGACTTTTTTTACAAAGAGAGGTACCACTTTGTCTATAAAACAATTTATAGAATTCTATTCAGATCTATAGATTATTAATTTTTTGCCATATCATGTAATTTTTTCCAGATTGAATATTAGCCATGCCCTACAATTACCTGTCCTTATATCAGAATATTCCTATCTCTGAAATCCAGATACTAGAAGAGATATAAAAATGATAACAACTACTCCCTACTCTTACCTCACAACCACCACCACACTGCATATGGTGACTGGACTCAAGGTGACTATACGACAGGCAACCTAATTTTGATAGAACTTGAGTAATTTCAATATTGGTAACTTATTCATTCATTGTTGCTATTATCAAAATTTTAGCAATTGACAGGCTGGTTTTAAATTTTATATGAAGGGGTGAAGGAATAAAAGTCACCAAAATAACATTGAAGCAGACAGAAGATTTATACTAACTGATTTCAGTATTCAACTATGGACCTGCAGTCATCAAATACTGTGCTACTCACAGGAATGCAGAGGGCAAGTTTGTTAATGGAACTGAAAGCAATATCCAGAAATAGAGACACATACATGGTCAGTTGATTTCCAGCTAAAAGGCCAAGGTAGTTCAGTGCAGAAGAGCCTTTCTAATCAAATGATGCTGGCACAATGGATACACATGCAGAAAAATATTAATAACCTCATTCTTATTGTACACAAAAATTAACTCAAAATCAGTCATATACCTAAAATAGGGAGCCAAGATTTTATGTGCTTAACAGTACACTTTGGAAATATATTTTTGTACATGAAGCAAGCAAAGATTTCTTAGATAAATACAAAAATTATGTAAAATTCTGTTTCTCAAAATGTAACTTTTGCTCATTGAAAGACTGTTAAAGTGAAAAGCCACAGAGCGAGAAACCTCTTTACAGTATGTATCTGATAAGGAGCTTACACCTAGAATATATTTTTTAAAAATTTTACAACACATTAATAAAACAAAAGAAGATCAAAAATTCTAACACAGTCCAAAAGAAGATATACGAATGGTCATAGAACCCGTGAATATTTTCCTATTAGTTACCATTAGAAAAAGCAGAATCAGAAGCATAACCAGATCCATTTCACACCCATTAGAATGGCCAGTTACCTACCAGTGCAGGCATAGTTGGCAATGTGGAACAATGTGATGTTTCCTTCCTATATTGCTGATAGTAACACACAGCCCAATTGGTGCAGCTTCTTTGTAAAACAACATGACAGCATTAAATTAAAATTTAATAGACAATTGTCACTAGCCCCACTCCTTACCTAAAAGCAATAAAAATATGCATAGATTATTTTTCATTATTAATCAAAATACTATTTATAGTAGCCAATAACTAGAAGCAATTGAAAACTTCATGAACTAGTGTAAGAATTATCCAGTTAGAGAATACCTGTTCTGTGGAACACTGCTCAGGTGTGTAAAGGTTGCCCAACAATGTACGTACATCTCAAAGATATTTGTTGAGTGAAAGAACTCCAGAATAAAAGACTACATCTAGTTAATGATGGGTGGTAACAGAAAGCAGATACTGGTACCTGATGCTGGAAAGACATTAAGATACTTTTGGGGGCTGCAGAATTGTCCAATATCTTGACTATAGTAGAAGTTATGTACTATACAGAATACCCAAATAATGAAACTATATATCTAAAATGAGTTTTGCTCATTTTATAAAGTATACCTTATTATAACAATTCTGAAAAAAAAAAGTTTGGTACCCATTTCCAAGGTAAGGTAACTACTTTTTTCTATGTTATTAAAGTGTTTTGAATATAAATAGCAATCTATGGAATTTCCTTTTTTTTACATACTTGAATATATCTATCCTTGAGGTTTTATTGGTATTTATATATGAGATACTCAATGGTCACATTGAGATTGAGTATTTTGTACACATATATACTGCATCAACATTCCAGTCCTTTCCCGTCTCCCTTCTTGTCTCTCATGCGCCCTTCCTCGGCAAAGGAATTTTATACACTTTATCTTTGACTTTTTAAAGTTGATTCTTAGAAGGCTTTTTGTGGCACAGTATCTTTCTTAAATTTTCTTTTCCTGCATATTCCCGGAAAGTGAAATCAAGTAGTTGGTCTTTACTAAAAGGACCATATGCAAGGGGTGCACGTTAAGGTAAGCATGCTATATCTCTTTGGAAGGTTGTAGCTTTGTCTTACCTATGACTTGAGGTAAATGAATTCATGTATATCAACATTTTCATTAATTTTTAAATTCTCACAAAACAAAAAGTTTTTAGTTATTTGTGCTTGAGAATCTTAAATTTAAATTTTTTTCCTTTTCTATTGTGTTTGTTTTAATCATTAAAATGGTAGACAATTCTAATGATACTAATAAGAATTCACCTTAGGGTTTTACAAAATGCTGCCATTGATAAATAGCCGAAAAGAAATATCACTGACTCTGTCAGTGTGAGAGCACAAGATTCCAGGAGAGGGCAGATACTACCTACCATGGAAGGCGGGGCCTGCTACCTTCTCATTTCTCCTCCAATTCCATTATTCATTCATTTATTTGATTGCCTATCTATATTGTACTTGCCAAGCACTGTGCTGGGGAAATATAACTTGTTCTCAAAGAGTTTAATCTTCATTAAGGGCTAAAAAGGAATGAACAGCAAAGTACCATAAAATGCAGTAATTAAAAGAGCTGAAGGGCGCTGTGGGAGCTCAGAGTAATAGCATCCAAACCTGATGTGATCACTGGAGTTGGAAGTGGCTCTGTGAATAAAGTGTCCTTCAGGACAAGGCTTGAAGAATTAGGAGGAATGAAGCAAGAAGAGCTAGGTAAGGAATCGAGAGGCAAAAATGGCTTTAATGTGCTGGAAAGAAAATGGTCAGGTTCAAAAGCAGAATGAGTTCGGAGTGATCGCTAGAAACCAAGTGAAAGCACTCAGTGGGGTGGCAGAGGAGCCCTGCGAGCTGAGACTGGGAAGAAAAGCAACAGCTGCCCCAGACAAGAATCCTAAGACATGTTACAGGGCAGGCTCTCTATCCCAGGGCATTGCAGATCCAACTGGTGCGGCCTAAGAAGGGAGATATCAGGGATGTAATTCAAAAGAAAACATGAAACTGATTTTTAAAAACCTATTATAAGGGTCATCTTAGATATGTCAATTATGATAACCTGTCTTCACTACTAGTTACTAAGGGTGTGTGCCTCAGTTATTTCTGAATTTAGTTGTTTCTTTTCCATTAATGTGCTTACCTTTTAGCATTACAGCTCTTAGTCTTGAAAGCAGAGCTGGATGTACAATAATTAAATAGTACGTATAAAATATTTTATGAAGCTGATAATAATACCTTTCTAGCTGTATAAGATCATATTAGGTAACCCCAAAAATACAGCTTAGAGCTTTGTTCATACAGTTTTGAGCTAACAAATCTCTTGGACAAAATGACTAACTGTTCATATGTTGCCCCTACATAATATTCCTCTAATTAGGTAATAACAAAGTAAGTAACAAACTAAGGCTCAAGTAGAAAAATGACCAGTGTTCTTGATCACATATAACTTAGCTTGGATTGCCAGCCAAACACAGAAAGAAATTCATTATTTGAGGTTTTATTTTATTTTTAAGTCGTGGTTGTGTGTGTGTGTGTGGTTGTGTGTGTGTGTGTGTGTGTGTGTGTGTGTGTGTGTGTGTATTATTGCAAAATGTTAGTTCTTTGGGGAGTTTGAGGCAAAATTGTTCAAAACCTGTATGTTAACTAATCCTCATATAAAATTATTGCAGGACCAAACCTATAGGCTTGTTTTCTAAATTATTTTTGCCCGCTCTGGTATTTGTTCTTGTTTGCTGAGTCTGTTTCTTTTCTTTTGTAGCATCCAGTTGAAGTTTGTTATTGTTATTATAGGTAGGGAACAATAGTTACACATAATTGAATGTCAACCGGTATTTGAAAAGTTGTATCTTGAAGGACTGTGGAGCAGTGTTACATGACATTTATGAGTTTTAGGAAGATCTTAATCATTTTAAATATGAGGTAGGTGATTTTTATAGGGAGAAGAACAATTAGTGTAGTATAGAATAAAGATATTCAGAAGATGGATTAATATAGCACTTTTTTAGTAGTTTTTTAGTAGGAGAAATGTTTGAGGAGCCAACAATGTTGATTAGTTTTGTTTTGGAATTAAATAGAGGAAAAACTAATACCGATTTTGGACCTCCTTTTCAGTGGCAATGAGCATAGACATTGATATAACTCAAGAGAGCCACTGTCCTATTTACTCTAAGAAGGTTCTACTATTTTTCAGAGGAAGAAGCTGCTCCAGATGGTCCTGTTGCAGAGTACAGAAGAGAAAAGCAGAAGTATGAAGCTTTGAGGAAACAACAACCAAAGAAGGGAACTTCCCGGGAAGACCAGGTAATAAAAAACAAAACCATGAATGGAGCCTGGTTTAATTATGTACTGGAGTAAATGCTATCTGTTAAGAAAAAAAGAATGTATTTGTGTGAGGTGAGGTTCTAAGGACCTTGACCCCACATATAGGGGCCCAAATTCTGCAGTTCTCTCCAGACATTAAGGTGGAAAAGCCTGTAACTTTCAGGTGTCAGCCTGGTACTCTTATATCAAGCCCAAGGATATCTAAAACCATGTGTCCTCAGAAATTCAGGTAGAAGAGAATATTATGAAATGGAGGAATGGCAACTTCAAATGTTTAGAGGTTCCCTTTGCATGCTGACTAGTCAGCTCAGCTTGAAACTGTATACTGCCAGGTGATAACTCTTTGGTCCACTAGTAGTGTCTGCCTCAGTGTAGCCATGTTTGTTGAAGGAATTCCTGAGTGTTGGGTAGTAATATGAGAAAATTATCAGAAATCAAAAGTGAAAATTCAGAGAAAAGACTAGCTCAGCAATTTGAGTTAGCTGTATGTACCATTTAGTTCTTTGCACTTGATAAAACAAATCTCTTCAGCAGCCCTTCATGTTGTAAAAAGAGTGGTCAAACCAATATCATTCTTGGTGTTGCCATAAATATAGTTATATAGATGTGTCATTTAAACAAAGAAGAAAGCGTGCAAAATAAGAGTAAGCCTAAATATGATTAAGCTAATCTAATCATAATTGTATTATAAGTGATACCTAATTACTGGTAAGGAAGGATCATACGTCAGTACTTAGCATGAAGATAATCGTAAGGAGAGTTTAATAAGAAATCTGGTAGAGGAAATTTTGGCTACAGAATGCTAACTTACTTGCAGTTTTGAAAAGAAATGGCACATAAAATGAAATTAAGAAAAAGTTCCATTATTGTTTTGATAGAGTCACAAAGTCTTCTAAGTAACTACTGTAATGATTAAATTATCAAGAGATAAAGATAACTCTTATTTATAAATTGCTCTTTTTTTCTCAAAGCAAATAATTATCAAGAACCTGTCATATACTAAGCATTACATAAGTAATCAACAGGCAGGCACATCCTACCCTATCTGAACAATCAGGGAGAAGAGCCAGTTAAACCAGTAATACTACTAAAAGTGATTGTTATGAAAGAACGGGTATGGGAAATTATGTCAGTGTACAACAGTAGGACCTAAACATGGACTGAGAAGATGGGAAAGTCTTCACAAGAGATGAGTTTGTCAGCTGAACATCCAAGGCTGAACAAGAGGTACCTAGATGACTAGATAAAAGAGCAGTGTATAAGAAGTCTTTGCCTTCCCTGCAAAGCGCTAAAAGATGTTAGTGTGACTGTAATGGAACTTAGAAAAGGGAAAAAATGAGACTGGGAGGTAAGCAGGAGTCAGTGGGTTTTGGATTGGTTTAGTTTGGTTTGGTTTTTTTTTTACCACGTTAAGGATTTAGTTGACACTAAGGGCAATGGGGAACCAGTATAAGAAGAAGTAACATGATTTCATTTGAATTTTGAGACAGTTTCTCTAACCTAGAAGCAGTGTCAGGAGAAGGTTGGGCTCAGGGCAGGAGCAGAATACAGAGACCAACTGGGAGACTCTCAGATGTAGATATGCATGAACAGAATCTGCCAAGATCAGAAGCCTTTGGTAAACTTCACCATGTCTTGCTGTGCTGAAGTGTTTGGCCGTTCATATCTGCATCAAAAGCCAGAAACCAAGTAATTCCTCAGCAGATGCCAAACAGAAATACTTTCCTGTGGGAGGTGTCTTTCTCACCCTATAATGTGCCCTCATATTTTTGTGATTTTTTTTTCTACCTGGTATCTTCTCTTGCTATAATTCAGGTAGACAAAGTCCAACCCTCAATATAGATACCTACAGAGACCACAGGATTGTTTTGTATGTCATAGTCCCTCTTTTGAGAGAACAACTGTAACCTGTTACTTTTTTGTTTGTCTCCTATTTTCCTACTTTTATACAGTACTTTTTCTTATTATAAATACAATGTTTTTAAACAAAAGAATTTTTAATGAATAGTGTTTGAAAATGAAGATATTTTTATTTGAAGAGCTTAGCTCTATAATTTATGTTGTAGAAATAGATTCAATGCCCAAGTCCTAACATGCAGAAAGCTCTCTGAATGTTGAAATTTATAAATTTTAACTAATTCTTGCAGTAGCTGTGAAAATATGCATATTTTCAGCTGTTGTCCATGTGGGCATTAAATTATGTCTAAAGGAGTTTTCATTGTAGTTTTGTAGGCATAATTGCCTTTGTTTCTTACAGTTATTTTGACATTTCTTGTTCTCTGAGCTGAGGCTAATAAAACCTATTTTTTAATTTTTCCCCAATTTTATTAATATAAATATATATGCAATACATAATGGTTACAGTGAGCTTGAATGTTTTGTGCACATATAGCTTAAGTATTTTGTGCATATATATATCGTGTCAACAGTACAGTCCCTTCCTCTCCCTGTTTTATTGCCCTCCCGCTCTCTCTTTTCTCTTCCCAACTCCCACTGTCATAGCAAATTGGTTCTAAAGTGCCTGCATTCTGGGTTTTTCAGACTAGAGAAAACATGCGATATTTTGCCTTCTGTGTTTGACTCATTTTGCTAAGTATGATGGTCTCTAGTTGGGTCCATTTACCTGCCACCTATCCCTCAGACGGGAGGCTAATAACTGGAATGTACAAGAAGCTGAAGAAAAGTAGACCCTTCAAAATCAAAGATCCAATTTAAAAATGGACAACTGAAATGAATAGGCAGTTCTCTAATGAAGAGGTTCAAATGGCCAGAAAATACATGAAAAGATGTTCAACATCCTTAGGCAATAGAGAAGTACAAATCAGAACATCACTAAGATGCCATCTTACTCCAGTGAGAATGGCGCATATCAAGAAATCAAACAGCAAATGATGCTGGCAAGGTTGCGGGGGAATAGAAACCCTTTTACATTGCTGGTGGGACTGCAAACTGATAGAACCACTGTGGAAAGCAGGATGGAGACTCCCCAAAAGGCTGAAATAAATATTCCATTTGATCCAGCAATACCTCTTCTAGGTATCTTTCCAGAAGAGTTAAAAGCAGTGTATAATAGAGATACTTGTATACCCATGTTTGTGGCAGCATAACTAACAGTAGCTAAACTATGGAAGACTTTGAGATATCCATCAACAGGCCAATGATACAAAAATTGTGGTATATGTACACAGTGGAGTACTGCTCTTCTATAAGGACAGATAAGTATTTTTTTCTTAATCTTAGTGATACATTAAATATATGTAGAGCCTAATTATTTATTGTGATTCCCTGTTAATTACAGTGGCTGTTCATATGTTGAACTATCATTTATATACATTTTCCCTTATAAAATAGGTGGAGTTTAGTGTTGAATTCAGTCTACAGAAATCATGATTATGCCTTCAGTTTTTTAGGCAGGTAGCATTTTGTCCTACTTCACAAGCGTGCCTACTCTTTAAAACTGTAGAATAGAAAATATTTTCCTAGCCCGCATTCTCTGTTTGCATTCTGGAGTAAATTGTAGCTACAAGAGGATGCAATTATAAAATTGTAGCCAATTATTGCTTCTTTTTGCCCACAAATCGCAGGGAAACAAAACAAAAATTCAGAGTAATCTTTTTTGTTTTAAGCCTACTCAACATTGTACTTGCATCCTTTTTTCGCTTAGTAATAGAATGCAATTGAGGTGTGCATGTGCATGTTGTGTGGGCCTGAACCTAAGGGCCTCTCTGCATTGAGCTACGTACCCAGCTTTTTTTTTTTTTTTTTTTTTTTTTTTGAGACAAGGTCTCACTAAGATGCCCAGGGTGGGTTCACATTTACAGTCCTTGGCCTTGGCCTCCCAGAGTCCAGGTATTACAAGCATACCACTGTACCTGGTTTCCAATGAGTTTCTTATGTATATAACTTTTAAATATAATAAGCTTTTTTAACCAAATTTATATATTATTTTATTGATAGACACTTAACATGTTTCCATTTTCTATTTATGTCAACATTGTTACATAAACTGTTTTCTGTGTTTCAGATTACTTTTTCCAGGGCTGAAGGCATAGCACAGCAGTTGCCAGTGCAAGACACTGGATTCAGTTCCCTAACATCACGTAAATTGAGCGTGATGGTGCACACCTATAATCTCAGCACTCAGAAGGCTTGGGCGGGAGGAGGATTGCTGTGATTTTGAGGCCAGCCTGGGTTCCATGCTTAATTTAGGATCAGCCTGGACTACAAAATGAGACCCTATATCTGAAAAAAAATAAATAAATAACTTTTTCTACAATATATTTTCAGGATTGAAATTACTAAATCAGATGGAATAAGGATCTTAAAGTTTCTGACACATCAACAACTTTCCAAAACAATTATTTTAATTTACCCATCTTCTAATATTTAACAGATTAACTCATTCTACCTTAATATTTATGTTTGTGGAAATGTGTTAAATAAAACAATATTATTTATTAGCAGGGTTTTGCTTTTGATTTCATATATCTTGGTGAATTGTCTTTCTGATTGGTGAATACTGAAAGCCTAACTAAACTGGACATGGAAACTCACACCTGTAGTCTCAGCACCTGGGCAGCTAAGGCAGGAAGATCACAAGTTCAATATTAGCCAGATACTCAGGCTTAAACTTAAAGGAAAAAGTTGGGAACGTATCACATGGGTTCAGTTCCTGGTATAGAAGAAGGAAAAGCAGAAGGAAGAGAAGGAGAAGGAAGGAGAAGAAAGGAAAAGGAGAGTATATTTATTAAAGCTGCAGTGTCGCATTCCCAGAATCAGAAGATGGTGGAATAATGATTGTCACTGTTGCGTCTTGGAAGCAGTTTTGTTGTTTTCCTGCAGAATCAACCATCTAAGTGTTTTACATCCTAGTAGTGCACTTTCTTCTCTACCAAATTCAAGTATCTCTTTGAAAATTCTGTTTATCGGAGAACTTAGCAATCTTAATTGTTGTTTCAGACGCTGGCACTGCTGAATCAATTTAAATCTAAACTCACTCAAGCAATTGCTGAAACTCCCGAAAATGATGTTTCTGAAACAGAAGTAGAGGATGATGAAGGATGGTGAGAATTTTGATTTCTCTGTATTAACCATGAGCAGAGTGACCCAGCGTGGAAGCATGCTGGGGTGCTCCCACTCTGTCACCCTTTTTTCTTCTAGATTACCTGCATCAGTGTGGAGGCGCAGTACCTGTTGCTTCCTTTCAGCTCAGTATAAAATGCGGGAAGCACCCTGAGCACTTGTTGAGTGCCTGCTGAGTCCCAGGTGTCATGTGACCCCCCCGGGGGTACACAAGAGAACCTCAGTTTTACCCCTGCCCTAAGTACCTTCTGATGTTGTACAAAAGATATGACAACGGTTAGGCCACTGCCATAAAGACAAATCAATAACTTCTTACATTTTCCCACAAACTCTAATCTTTTTCATAATACTAACTTCCTCTTCAAGTTTATGATCTACAGAATCCTAGCAACACACACATAGTTAGTTTTATTTTTATCTTTGGATGTTTTTCAGCTTCTAAAGATACTGATAAGAAATGAATTAATGATATGTACGTGCCCAATACTTAGTACTTTATCCTACATGGACAGAAAAAAAAAAAAGACTAACAATTGTGTTTTCCCTTGTCACACCCCTCTGTCCTCAAGTTGACTTTAGGTGCAATATATTAGGCCTCCCTACACCTAACTGCCTGCACCTCCCACTACACCCTGGCTTGAGCACACTGCAGCAAGCAAGCCAGCGCATCACCCCCAACAGATGACTCACCCTCTGGAGCCTCTGAACCGTCACATGTCCCATTACCCCAACCCAGAATCATGGCCTCAGGGCTCCCTGCCAAACAGCATCTCCCCTATTTCAAAACTGTTCAACACTCCCATCCTCTAGGACACCAGTCAGCAAGATTTGTCAAGCACACACAAATCTAGAGGGTGGAGGAAGGAAGGCTGGGACACACATTTTAAAAGACATGAAAATATTTCTCAAGAAAGCATTTTAAGAAGTAAGTCTCTGCAACTGTATTATAGCTAACCCAAAGAGAGTGATGATTTGAACCAACTTAGCACAGGGCCCTGAAAGCACTTGTCTGCTTCTCAAGTAATTTATAGTTCCCACATGATCTGGGTTACGGTGCCAAGTTTTCTAAAATCCTCAATCTCTTATAATAGGTTTCTACTATATATTTGTTTATATTTAAATTTAAAGTGGTTGAAAGCAGAAGCTGGCTCCTCCCATAGTTCTTTGCCAAAGGCACAGAGTGTTGATTGACCCATAGAGATAAATGCACATTGCATGGAAGACTTTCTGTTTTTTATATGACTGGACAGGTTTAGTTTTATTTTGGATTCCTTGAATGTCTCAAAATCTTTCAAATGTTTTGGGTTCAGCCACCACACACACACACACACACACACACACACACAAACACACACACACACCAAAGGTTTTGCCAAGTCCTTTTCCCCTTATTTTTGAATCCATATGCATTTTTTAAGGAAATATGACCCATGTGTTTCTGATTCATTTACACTTAACTCATCAAGATGGTGTTTTGTAAGAGCAGCTTGATGCCCAATAAGTTTTTTTAACCTTTTTATAAGCCATTTAAGCCCTTTTTTATTGAACAGGAAAGTCACCAACAAATTCAAACCCCAGAAGTTTCATTTGAAACTCATAACCCACAAGATTCAAATTTGCTTTCAACTTGGCAAAACCGTTTGTGTTCCTGGGTTCTTCTTAGCCCTTTGATTCCATATCCTCTCATTTTTGAATTCCTCATTATCTTCAGATATCAATTACGTATTTTTAAAAGTGCTATTCTTGTATTTGATGGGATTTGATCATAACAATCAATATTCCATCTAACATCCTTATTAACAGTTAAACAGATGGGGTAATTTTAGCTAATTCTCCATGTGAATAAAAACGTGGTAATAAAGTGGAGTAAGTAAAGAGAATCATTAGCAGATCTTCAGGGATTTACTACTTCTTTTAATTGCAATATTCTAAATAGAAAATCAGATCTGTATATTGTGCACCTCCAGGATATTTTGGGTGTTTATTTTATCTAATATCTAATTAAAATTCCTTTAATGTTCAAAGCACTATGCAGGATCACACGCTGTGTGAAATGGCCCTTAGGTAATGCCTTCTTATTGCAATATAGACCTCTGAATTTTTGTAACCTTTTAAGCAACATCATTTTCGTTCATAGATAAACCAGTTCAGTTTTACCAAGTCTCTGGTGATTTAGGTCCTTTCTCATAAAGTGCATTCTGCCCAGAAATGAGTCTTGTACTCAAAATGATTTATAGCAAATATTATGAGTGCATGGCATGTGCATGTATGTTATGCATAAATTACATGGCTCCCAGACTATTTTGTAGGTCATAGTTGCTGCTTTTCTAAGAAGTGAAATCCAGCCAGTATGCTGTACTGCACTGTCAGGGTCTGTTATCTGAGGTAAAATGATTGCTTCTACGACATTTTTATGTGTCCGCATGAGTGGCCACACATTGAGGGATCATTTTCATTTTCTGTCAGGATAGAAACCATTACCAATTTGTTATGTTTTCTTTTACTTGGCAAACTATTCTATTTGCATTTTTGGCTGAGCTGCTGTATTGGCATGGTATACAACAGACATTTGGGTACCATTCATTTTGCATAAAAGCATTCTACTTTTTATGCAAAAAAAAAGTGGGAGGGAGAAAGAAAAAAGAAATATGATTCTCTTATAACCATGTATGGTGTTGGGTAATTATTCCCAGATTTCACTGTCTAACAAGGCACTTAAAGAAGTGTTACTAGTAGATCTAAGCAGAAATGCATGATAGAAATTTTTCACTCAGAATTACTAGGATTCTTCCTTCGTGCAGATGTATACAGCCAGTATTTGGTGGCAGTGATGGCACCAGTTTCTAGTGTAGCAGCTAGAACAGCCCCTTTTTCACTATAGTCCTGAGTCTCACAGCATCACACACTCATACAACTGTGCAGCCCTTCTTCAAGCTCGGTTTTATAATGGGTTAGACACGCGGCAGGAGACAACAGCCAAAGATTCCTGTGACCACGTGGGTGAAGTCCATATGCCATTTTGTGTTCAGTTAGATAAAGCCTGATTGTTCCTCCCCCAGAAAATTTAGGGGAGCTTTACCTAACAAGGCAGTGAAGAAACTTGGAAAAAGGAAAGCCACCTGCTCCTTACACAAATCATTAAATCTGTGAGGGGAGACGAGTCTGGTGATCATTACTTTTCACTAACATCTTCATTGAAAGTTACTTTCCAGATTGTTAAACGTACAATTACCTTGAAACTTTGCAACAAAAATACATGAAAAAATAGCAAGTAATGAAATAGCCTGTCCACCTTCTCTCTGTTTCTCTCATCTCTTTCCTTACTTCCACTCTCCTCCACAGCAGTACATACAGTATGCAGTACTATGAAAATTTGAAAAATCCTGATGATTGCATGGCTACCTCAAGTAAATATTTTAATGATTATTAAGTAGAAGATACTCATTGTAGGAAAATCACACTTTAGATCCCTTGGAGAGAAGTGAATAAAAATTGCTGTGATCTTAAACTCAAAGATAAGTACTATTAATTTGTACATACTAATTTACACATTTGTACTAAATGTGTAAAAATGTTTATGTTTGGGCCGGAGGAATGGCTCAGCGGTTAAAGCACTTGAGCAAACGCTAAGCCAAGCACTAAGTACCCGAGTTCGATTCCTCAGCACCACATAAGCTGGGCGTGGTGGCACACGCCTGTAATCCCAGCACTCGGGAGGCTGACACAGGAGGATTGCTGAGAGTCCAGGGCCAGCCTGGACTCTGAAGTGTATTCAGGACCAGCCTGGACCACAGAGGGAGACCCTGTCTCAAAAAAAAAAAAGTTTATGTTATTTATATTCATGATTTTGTACCCCTTGAGTTATGTCTGTGGATATGTATATATTTTAAGTATAAATGGGATCATATACCATACTTTTATAACCTTTTCTCTTCACTATACATTGACTACCTCTCCTGGCCATATATAGCCTTATGATATAATTTTAATATTTTCATGATATAGTACTCCATTTTGAGCCACAGTTTCCTTGACTATGGTTTTGTATATTTAGGATCTTTCTAGTTTTTAATATTATAAACAATGCTAGAAAAAAATCTTTGTACTTAATGTCATTGCTCATTTTCTCAGGATAATTTTTAAAAGTGGATTTGCTTAGTCTGTGAGTATGCATGTTAGGCTGCTGCTAAATATTTTCAAATGGTTCTTCTATAATGTCATTCCAATTTAGGCTCCCAAGTAAATGTCTTTTAAGACTTGACTTTAAGGCAGTTACAATTTTAAGAATTAATTAAGGTTCTTTGCAGTGATTAGTGAAAGAGAGTAACATTTTTAGAAGAAATCCTTTACCTCATAAGGTTTTTTAAAATACACACACTGTCTGGTTTGCTTCTGTTTTTAATAAAACTGTACAAGTTTCCACATAGCTCCTGTTCACTGGAACCTCATCTCTAAGTAATCCTGTTCTTGGTTCTGAAAAAGCATGGAAGATAATCCTATGGATTAGAACTTTTGGATATAGATTTTTCCAGTTTTATTACTATAAATGGCCTTATGTTAAAAATCAGATTTATCCATCAGTCAGTCAGTTTGTTCCTGCTAAAGACTGGAGTCTTGACACTCAAGATTTGGCTTGAATATAATTTAAAGTCTTTCTCTGATGTTAGCTTAAGGCAGAAGAAGCAAGGACCAAGTTGTCCGAGTATCCAAAACAGTGATATTTTAGTAATGCAGATTTTTTTTAAACGTTAGCGCTTTTAAATTTCATTCTAAGATTCTATTAGTGAATATAGTTTCATCTCAGTGCTTATACTGGTAAACTTGTGAACAAGTTTCGTAATAATGCTGTCATTGGTGTACAGTTCCGTCATGTATTTAGTAAAAGGTGGAAAATATCAAGTGAATGTTTAAGTACAGTTCCCTCTTAATTCAAGAAGGGCACTCATTGCCTGGCAAGGATAACAAATTGGGGACACCTGTAGAGGTATAGTGATACACAATCTTGGAATAATTATAATTCAGATAAGCTACGTGATAGGTTTTCTTCATCCTTTACTGTTCTAAGCAGAAAGTCTCAAATTTTTGGTCTTGGCTGCTTGATACTTTTAAAACTTATTGAGAACCCTGGAGATTTTTCTAATATGGGATATAGCTATCAATATTTACCTTAGTAGAAATTAAAACTAAAAAGTCTTAATTCACTTTAAAAGAATAATTCCATTTCATGTTAACATAAACAATACTTCTTTTTTAAAAATAACATCTACAAAACCAGTATTTTACAAAAAGAGTCACAATGTTTTACACTTTTTGTACATTTCTAGTTGTCTGATGTAATGGGAGCAATTGGACTCATCTGTGTGCTTCACTCTGTTTTGGTCTTTCATGTTTTGTGTTCTCTGAGAAATCCCATTGTACCCTCACATCAGGCAGGGCAGGCAAATAATTGTCTTAGCACTCACATAAAATAGCCTTGACCTTGCAGACACACAAATCCCCAAGTCATACCTAGAGACTGCTACTCTAAAGCATCTCCAGTTGTGTGTCCTGGCTTTCCTCATCTCTCAGGTGATTCCCCAATCCATGTGTCCTGGGAAGCTTTTTGTTCCACTTTGTGATTCTTGCTCCCAAGTGATAGCAACGTGGTATTTTCTCAATCAGATGTGCCAGCGTGGCATCTGCCTGCCACCGCAAATCCTTGCCCTTCCTGCAGCAATTCCTCACTGACCACAACTATCACTGTTTTTTAAATGACAGATGGCAGGCCATTTTCATTTGCTTTTTACACTTTTTGCCACTTACACATTATTATTTAAATATATTAATTTGCTTTACTTTTTTCCTTAGATTTGTACTTATCTCAGTGTTTGTTCTTAATGATTTATACTTCTTTATATATTCTAGATACCATGTGTGTTGCTGTAACTTTTTTCCAGTCTGTGGCTTCAGAAGGCCATATGGAAGTACTTGTACTTTCTTTCTTTCTTTTTTCTTTGTTTTTCTTTTCTTTTTTTCTTTTTTGAGACAGAGTCTCACTCTGTAGTTTAGGCTAGTCCTCAACTCACTATGTCACTGTGTAGTCCAGACCTAGACTTCACAGTAGTACTCCTGCCTCAGCCTCCCAAGTGCTGGGATTGCAGGCATGTGCCTCCACACCCAGGTATTATGTGGTCCTGGGAGGTTGACCCCAGGGCCTCGTGCATCCTAGGCAAGCACTGTCGTCACTGAGCTATGCCCCGGCCCAACACCTGTATTTCTGCAGCATGTTCTATTGCCTCCTCTGGGCTGTATGGGTGCTGTCCCCTCTACTCCAGACCACCTTACTACACTTGGCCCTCCTCCCTCCGCCTCAGTTCACCTGACTGAGGCTTACTTTTTCTGGGAGTCCTTGCTTTAACGTATATCTTCCAAGGTGCTTTCTTGTCTATTCACTGTGCATTAATTGTGCTTTTGCCTAAAAGCCTGTGTTTCTGCAGTGCTTATGGCCTTGCTGGATTCTAACCATTTTCCAAGACTTCTTTCTGTGATACTCACAAGGAGTGTCATAGTGTCTCTCTGTTTTTAGAAGTTAGATACCTATTTGGATATTGAAAATGTCCTACAGTATTTATACTTTTCATCATTCTCAAGTTTTATTTGTGTCTAGTCTCTTGAAATAGATTATCACAGTAATGTCTTATTGATTCTATGTGCTTCACATTTCTTAACTCAATAACTGTGAAGTTGGTACTAATAGCTTCATTTTATCCATGGAGTAAGTGAGACAAGTTCAATAATTTGTGATTTTTATAGCACCTCATCTAAGGTCTGGCATAGAATAGGCTTTCAAAAACTATTTGTTGGCTTTATGCTCAGGGGAAGGAATGGCTGGGCATATACTGCACTTTTACCACTGATCAGCTGGATGTGGGGTTCAGAGATAGAGGACCCAGGTGGGCATGAGAAGAAGAGACAGTTAACTTTTTCTTTAAGTATGTTTCCGTTGTTTCACTTTTAATGAGCAATCGATGGGTAAATTTTAATCTGACCAGTATTAATTTGCCTTCTGTTTATCCTTTTTGATGAAGTATCTATTCAAGTCTTTTATCCATTTTTAAGGGTTGTTTTCTTACTATTGATGTTTCAGAATTTTCTGTTAATCTATATCCAAGTCCTTTATCATATCATATATATGACTTTTCTCCCCTGCTATAATGTTTTTTAATTTTTCCTAAGTTTTACTTCTTTCACTTACTCATTTCTTTTTAAGTTGTTTTTCAGAGTTAAAATTTCTCATACTTATAAAATTTAACTTACTGATTTTTTTCTATGAGTTATGCTGATGTTTAAAAACTTTGCATAACCCAAGGTCGCAAAGATTTTCTTCCTAAATTCTCTTTGAAACATTTCATTGCTTTATAGTTTACATGTAGATCTGTTATCTATTTTGAGTAGCTATTTTTATATCCAATGTGAAGTTTAGGTCAAGATCCTACCAGAATATCTCCTTTCTTTCACGTACTGACTATGAGGAGCCCTTTTTTTTTTTTTTTTTTTTTTTTTTGAAAATTCAAACATACTTAGTGCAAATGATACTCTTTTCTTTAAGAAAATGTATCTTAATAGTTTGTTTTGGGTTGTTCTTAGTGGAAAATAATGTATTTCTTAAGGAAATTATTGTTCCTTGACAGGCTCATTAGTTAAATTACAGTACTTTAAGAGCATCTGCAAATCACAGGAGATAATAGCCAAACTGCTATGCTGGAGAGAGAGGGAACTGGTTGGTGTTAAACATGCTGTGGCTATGTGACCTTTCTCCAGCATCTAACAGCCTTCATTGAAGTTATGCTTATGTGAGTGATGTTTTCCTCAAAACTCAAGAAAGCTAGTATCCACACTCTTCTCACATAGTGTAGGCCAGAGAAAGTTAAATACAGGAGGCAGAAGAGGCCTGAAGATCATAAGATATGCTGGCAGTTAGCAGAAATCTCTGGAGGGATTTGGATTTCTGTGGGCTGTGGAGGGGTAGAGGTCTCTAACTAAAAGATAGTTCATAATAGGAAAATACCCAAAGCCTTAAATCAAATTAGTAAAACACATTTGGCTCAGTTAATGTGAACAAAGCAGTAGTGGTAGTTCATGGAGTCAAAGGGAGAGTGTATTTCGCTATAAAAGCTTGTTACTAAATAATCTCTAAAGAAGTTCATCTGTCTTCTATTCACCGGTTGTAAAGTACTCCCTCTTGTTCCACTTGCCAAGACAAGGAAAACCCTTAATATTAGAATCTCAGCTAAGTGATGGACTGCAAGACAAATACCCATTCATCCATTTTGGAGAAGTAATCTTTCCAATAGTTACTGCAGTTATGCTTCCCATAGGCTTCCTTGGGGCTCTAGTTTCCGCATGTTTAGATACCATCCTGAATACAGAAATCCTCTCTACTTTCCAACCTGCAGATAAAGTGTGCTGTTTTCTTGCAGCCAAATAATGAGCCCTTTGTACTTCCTGAACTGCGGCTGCCATGCAGCCCTTATCCTTGGTTACCATTTCAGAGTTCTAAATAATATGCTCTTTTAAAATGTACTTTAGAACGTGTAGGGCTTGCAGCAAGTAATTACAAATCCCCAGTCTTTGTGTGAATACTTATTATCTAGTGAAACTAAAATCTTTTCCGTTGTGTTAATGCTGCAGCATAGTATTTATGGCTTGACTTTATTCAAATAGGTCACATTAAATCAGTCTGTGTATTTTAAAAGGTAATCTCAAGAGTGTTTTAACCTAAATCATACAGGAGATTTGGAATGTAAAATAAAGTTAGATGTGACATCCACCCAGATTGATCTACAGTCTGATACACCAAGTGAGATGAAATGTCAGTATGGGGAGGGCTTCTGCGTAGAACAGCTCCTAGGAGCAAGTATAAAGCAGGTGTAGGACACAGTAGGACACACATAGCAGAGGCAGGACCCTGGAGAGCTTTTTGAAAGAACTGAATCTACGAAGTCCCTTCAGACCTTGTGAGGTGCTTCATCTAACAGAGGTTTCTGAGTGCTGCCATCATTTGCTTAGCTGAAATTTGATTCTTGTCCATTCACTACTTAAAACAAATAGAAACTAAATAAAGGTTTATAATGAACAAATTCGCTCTGCCCCAAGAGGCATGTACATTTTTCACAGGCTTTTTGTTTTGTGTTTCTGAAAGAGTTGTATTAATATGCAATCTCTTCATTTCTTTTAATGCCACTCATGTATATTTTCTCAGTTACCAATTCTCTCAGTTAATTGACGAGATTATACAAAAGTGCTCCATAAGATAATTAATATTGTTCCCATTCTATAAAGAAGGAACTAGGGTTCCACAAAACTTGGCATTTTGCCCACAGTCACATGGTAGTAAATGGTGGAGCTGTCAGTGTTAAGAGACCAGGCTGCTTTCAGAACATCAGCTGCTACCAACAATAATTCCAATGTAAAATCTTAGACACTAGGACGAGGAAAAACATTCAGCTTGCCTTTCAGGGCAACCAGTACCCATCGTCACAGCAGGAAATAGAGTGCATGTCATCCATCCTCAGCTTTGGACAACTTTGCACATTCTAATAAAAAGTGAACCATCGTATAGGCACTTCCCCCCACCCCCGAGAGTTCTGGTATCAAAGCCTACACTGTCATCCCACCTATTGAATTGTGTCATTTACAGGGGGTTGTCTGATCAAATTGCCTGGGCTCAAACCCCTGCTCTGACAGCAGCTACTAGTGATCTGAGTAACAGCCTAACTTACAATCCTCAATTTCTTCACCTGTAAAGTGTAGATAATGATACTTACCTCAGACCTATTATTCAGTTCTAAATTGAATGAGATGACTCACAGCAAACACTCAACTTGATGCCTGACTCTTAGGAAAAGCCTTAAAAATGTCAAGTGTGAGAGGGGGAGGGAAGTGCATGGTACCTGGGGTAGGACTGGTACTACTAACATATTACTGAAACATGCAAACTAAACATTCCACCTTAAATTGGCAAAACATTATACAGTGCTCTGACCTAATAACCTCAAAGAAAAATGGTATATAAAGAAAAAGTAAGCCTTAATTTACTTCAGTGGTGCCATCTCAATCAGGGAATGTAGTCATCACAAAAGTTGCTATCCTGTACTCAGTGGCTCAGTTCACATAATAATGTGCCGATAAAAGGGGAAATGTATAGCCTTGTGTAGGGAAAGAAATGCTGATGCTGGCAGAGTTTAGCTGACATAAATTTAGCTGTAATAGAGAAGGAGGAAGGCAGGCACGATTACCTTTTCTGTGTTGGGTGTATAGTCATGGCTCGTGGACTCTCTCCAGAATCCTGTTTTTAAATTTTAGCTGACAAGAGCATCTAAGAACAGGAAAAAAAAAAAAGCTGGGCATGCCTTAGTCATTTATTCCCATTGGAAAGGAAGTTAAAGCAGAGGTCCTTGGGATTGGCCTAATGTTAAAGTCATCTCACCATACCTGTCATAGATAGCAACAAGCCCAGTGCAAGATAATTTCCCATGCTCATGGGCAACCAAGGAATTATCAACAACTTTAGCCATATCTGGAAAAATTAAATGCTACATAAAGCTGGATAGAAAAACCCAAGTAGTAATTTTCCAGATGAAGTTCAGAGAAAAAAGACACAATTTCTACATAGTTGTTTATAATTTTAAATAGCATGTCAGTTTCTTTTGTAGTTATTATATCAAATTTGGTACTAATTGTCATACTAATTTTTTCAAATAGCGTGATTTTGCTTATAGTTTGTGAAACATTAAAAAGAAAAAGTCACTAGTAATTTCATATCTCACAGATAATCATTAATATTTTATCCTTCCAGACCCATATATGTAGATCACTTTCCCAAGAATAGAATCATTCCATACTTCTCTTTTTGTGAGTATATTATTAACATCTTTCACATTAAATACTCTTTTGCAACATTTCATTTGACAGCCATATAATACCCTGTCTTGAAAATTTAGTATAATTTAATGTGGCTTTTTTTTGGAAAAATTCATCTCATTTTTATTTATGAGCCTTTCATCAATGAATAAAATAATAGTTACATATTGCATCAATCCATTATTATTTACTTAGGCTAACTAGAAGTGAAGCTGCTGAATCAGGTAGCTTCTTTTTAGCAAAAAAATTAAAGCATAATTTACAAATGATAAAACACACAGTTGTTATCTCTTCACTTTGGTGAATGCTGACTGTTGTATACTCCCACAAAAACCCACTAAATCAAGATGTGAAGCTCTTGTCTCGTCCAGAAAGTTTCTTCAGTCCTCCTTCTAGATCATGCCCTCCCTGTCACTTTCTGATTTCTATCAATTCCAGTATGCCTCTGATAAACATTTCCACTAGTTTTCTGGCATTACAGAAAGGTAAATCATTTATACCTGTATCAACAGTGTCTGAAGTAGGCTAGTTTCTCCTTACTGTACATATTACATAAATGTGTGTGTATTGTGTCATAGACTATAGATACAAAATCTTTGTATTAATTTGTATTTTTTTTACTTTTAAAGTAGAGCTTTTCAATATATTAAACATTTATATTTCATTGTAACAATAAGTCATTATTTGTCTATTATGTTTATATATTTCTTGTAGATTTCCTATAAAAGCTCTTGAATATTTTAAAATCTTTTCACCAGCTTGTTATTGCCCTGTAATTTACGTGTAGAGGTTTTGTGTTTTGTCTTGTTTTCTTTTGTTTCATTCTCAACGTGGAAATTTAAATATTTGCATTGCCAAATCCGCCAAGTCTTTTCCTGCATGTTTTCTGCCTAATGCTATTCTTAAAGTCTTCATAATTCTAAGATTATATGAATAGGTTTATCTTTCTCCTAGCATTTTAATGATTTTATTTTTATTTTAACTTACCTGAAAAAAACACCTGGAATTAAGTGAGTGGCTAGTGTGCCACATTCTTTTTTTTTTTCCTTTTAGTTATCCACACCTGGAAAAAGCTTAGACAATAGACCATGGAACCAATAAAAGGCTCCATTATTGAACAGGTGGCTGCTACCTGCATCTCAGCTTTAGTGCCAAAAAGGAAATAATTAGTCTTTAGACAAACCCTTCAAAGTAATGGAAAAGATCACATATGGAAAATAAGTAGCATGAGGAATAAAAAATAATTAAATCTACAATGTTTGATTGCCATTTTCTGGCATAGTTACATAAATGTTTTTATAAAAAGCTTGATCAGAAGTTTTCCACATCCCTAGTACACTGAACGAAAGCACAAAATAGGAACCAAACCTCAGAGTGGGTGCTAACAAACTTCTATCTGTTTTAAGTGCGTGAATCCAGGACGCACTCAGAATGAGCATACGTAAGTGCAAGCTCATGTCAAAGGCTTTCAAATATATTTGGTAATCTGTCAACTGCCTGCCATTTTGAATTATTAATATTCCTTCTCTCTGGTGTTAGTGCAGATATCAAGTAATATGTAACAATAATGTTTTGTTCTTTGCGTGCAGATAAGACCACAATAAATAAACTGTTTCACTTGGACTTTTTTATATTGTAGTAGAAATAAAAATTAAACTTAGAAGCTCACATCTACTGAATATTTACAAAGCACCAATCTCTTTTAAACCTAAATACCATATGCTGTTATTGATCCAATGTTATTGATCCTGAGACTCAGAACTGTGTGGCTAACATATCCTTGCTAGGAACAGTCGATTTTGTGTGGCTTGGTAGTTTTGATTCTGTTTCCAAAGTCATTCTGTCTTTTGTGATTTTTCTACTGTTTATGTGTAATATCATCACATTTTCCACTATTTAAAAATAGCATTACAAATTTGTATGGTGAAATGTACTGCATAATTATCTCATGGCATTATACTTAGAACATCATCAAGAGGTTCTCCTACAAAAGCAACAGTTTCTGTAACTGAGCTAGCTTGCATATTTTTCATATTCTCTGATTCGGGAATAGTATTATTTTTGTTATTGTGGTGGTGCTGTAATAATAAGCCCAAACAAGAGACTTTAGGTCTTTAGTAATGCTTCTTAAAAATTGTCTATCCCCTTTCAAATCTTGGAAGATATTAAATATGATGTCCCTAATACATTTCCTATATTACTTGAAGAATTTAAAAATCAGAAAATTTGGGGCTAGAGGAATGGCAGAATGGTTAAAGCACTTGTCTTGCAAGCACAAGGCCTTGAATCCTATTCCCTAGCACCACATAAAGCCAGGCATGATGGCACATGCCTATAATCCGAGCACTCGGCAGGCTGAGGCAGGAGGATTGCCTTGAGGCCAAGACCAGCCTGGGCTACAGAGGGAGACCTTGCCTCAAAAAGAAAATTAGAAAATTATTTAAAAGCTTATTTAACTTGAACAAGATGTTCCTGTCTTATTTACGCGTATTTTTTCGTGGGAATACGAATAAACAGTAGAGCAGTTGTGAGCATGAGATCGGGGCTCAGACGTGAATTTGAACCCCAGATTGGGAACTTACAGCTTGGAAAACATTCCACAACCTCTCTGACCCTCTTGCTCAAAGTGTGAACTCTGTATAATAACAGCACCTCTCTTGATAAGTCATTTTATGGATTAAATGTGACACTATTCTGAAGGGTCTAGCTGCAACACTCAGTGCTCAATAGATATTTCATTCTTCTCCTCTTTATTATCATTTTTATCTTTCAAAAGTAGCCACTGTCAGTAGATCTATCAAGATGATGATTGGGATATGTCACATTTTTGTACATTTGACTGTCTTAATGGCCTTTCCTAAACTAACCTGTACTGTATCACTGTTCGCAGCCATTACTGTGTCTGCATTCAGTGTCTATCATAATTCTCAATATTCTGAGGTAAATCAGATTTTAAGTTTGATTTTTTTGTTGATGGATAGTAATGTCTCATAGTGAAATGTTGGCTTTTTCCTTACAGCTAGTGCTAAAAAAGAAAGGATGGGGCTGGGGAAGCACACATGGAAGAACAGCCATTGTAAACATGACTTAAGTATAAAGCAGAAGGATATCATCGCTTTTGAGAGCATAGACTTATGTGCTCAGTGTAATGTAAATGTTTTTATTCCATTCCTCCCTCTTCACTAAGTTCTAGCATAGTGATAAAATGGAGCAAGAAGGAATATGATTGTAGCCGAGGTTCCCTGGCTTGTGTTCATTTTATACAGAACTATAAATAATACTGCAGAAGACCAATACGGCTCTTTATAAATAGGTCCTCGTCAAGTTGCTGACCCTGAAATGGTGGTTATTCTCATTCTAAGCTCTGTGGCCCATCCCTGAAGTCACCTCTTTCTGTTTTTTTCTTCTAGATGGAGAAAGTGCTTCTGCATTAACTTAGTGCTCTTGTACAGATTACCCTGAAATAAGTGTCTAATCATGTTAGAGAAGTTAGCTTTGTTCACTGACCTGATTCAAGAGACAGGTCGTCAGCCACCCGGCTGCTTACAAGGCCATTTTACCTGAGAATTCCACCTCGTCCTCTGGCCGTAGACTACATATGATCAATTGAGCAGTTGTTTAAACCCCAGGGCAGGTGTAAGAACACAAATTACAGATTTATTCCGCAAAGCCTCTGAAGCCTTTCCCCTGTGTCCCTGTGAGTGCTGAGCATGCCAGATGGGCAAGAAAGCCAAGGAGCCATGCCGTCCCCTGTGGCTGGACATACTTCGAAAATTACATCTTTCCCGTTTAGTCCACAGTGCTCAATATTTACTAAGATACTGTATAATGGGAGATTTTTTTTTAACTATAGGAAACAAAAGACTTTATTTATTTTTTTTTTTTTAGAATTGGCTTTTCAAAACCTCAGACTAAGGGGGCAACATTAACATTCCTTTAAAATTAAGAACAAAGGGAGGTTTTTTCCATGTTAGTGGTGAGCAGTTTTCATCTTTGTTTTCTTTTTCCAAAGTCTGTGTCTGTTTCCCTTTTTACTTGGTTTTCCAAATGTTCTATTTCCTATCCTTATTTTTGTTTGATCAGATGATTTTTAAAATTTTTTCTGTTTTTCTCTGTCAATTCTCAAACCTTTCTGAGGTTTTTTTGTTGCTGTTGTTTTTGTTCCTTAGCATTTCTGTCTGCATTTTTCTGGGACTCCTTTAAGTCATTTTCTGTTGCTCACTTTACATATTCCTCCATCTTTACATTTCTTCCTTGATTTCTTACTCCTTTCGCCTCTCAGTCACCTGTGTCTTGTGCTCCCTTAGTCTCCTGCACACAATCAGTGCCCATAACCTCATTTTTCCCGAGCTTTTTTTTATCTTTTTGAGACAGGGTCTCACTCTGTAGTCCAGACTCACTATGTAGCCCAGGCTGGCCTAGAACTCACAGCAATCTTCCTGCCTCAGCCTCCTGAGTGCTTGGATTACAGCTGTTATGTGGTGCTGGGGAATCCCGTAGTGGCTTCACACTTACTAGGCAAGTGCTCTAATCACTGAGCTATGCCCCAGTCCCCACAACCTTCTTTTTTTTTTTTTTTTTAGCGTACTTTGATCTCTGGATCATTCATACTTTGCCTGGTGCCTTCTCTTCCTATGAGATGCTGTGATCTCTTCTGTTTACTTAATATTGAAAAGAGATTAACACTCTTTTTTTACATGCATTAAAACTTAACCCCTCTACTCTCTTAATTCCTAAAGAAACTGTGAACATTTGTGAGAAGAGTTCCCTACGTTACTTATAATCAATGATGGACAGAAACCCTGAAGTTAAAAGTTGATAAGATCTTTATGTAAAAGTTACACGTTGGTACTTAAAACATAGAAATGAAATCACCAATTTGATAGTTTTAAATACAATATAAAAATGATAAGAAATTTTCAAAAAAAAAACCTAAGCTAAATAGTGACAAATTTTATATAGTAGTGAAAGTAAACTGAGAATCATAGAAAAATGATTTTGATACATGGAGTTAATTATGTCATTATTTCTTACATGGCTAGTTTTAATTCTCTTGAAATGAATTTAAAAGTTTGTGATTTTTGTATTTTATTTTCTTGACACAATTATTACAGTTAGTGCCAAATGTTTATCATAGTAATGTAGTTCTCTAGAGACTATTTTGGTTCTTATTTTTCGTCAGCAACAAAAGCACCTATAAGAATATCAGTGATGATTAAACTTCCAAGTGTCTTGGGCTTTGAACTAGGGTTCTAACTTCAGCTTAGTAGCTAGCTGTGATGTTCAGCGTCTTCCCCCGATTGCTCACCTATTAAATGGGATAAAGAAAGCCACTTTTTTGCATATCTAAAAAGCCCAAGTCTACCTATCAAGAGTTCTAAGAGTTTTTTTTAAAAAAAAAGAGTTCTAAGAGTTTAGTATTGTGGCAAAATACGAAATAAATATACAACTACTAGTAGTTTTTCCATAATGACCACTTAAAAATGTATTTTTCTTAAAAGAATTTCATTTGCCAAATAAAAATTATCTGGTAATAAATTTAATAAAGAATTATAAGAGTCTTTATGTAAGTGAAGAAAACTGCAAGCTGTTGTAGGGATAGATAGGTATGCTGTATACCCAGATGTTTAGTTTTACTGTACTAAACTATATTCCCAGCCCTATCCATCTGTCTATCTATCTGTCTTGTCTATCTATCTATCTATGTATCTTCTACCTATCTATGTAAAAAAGGGTCTCACTAATTTTCCCCAGGCTGGAGTTGAGTTTGAGAGCCACCCACCACAGCCAGATAATTATTTTTTATTAAAAATACTTAAAAATTATTCTATAAACCTAGTACAATTCAAATGAAAATACCCATATGTAAGCAAAGATAGCCAAGAATTTTTCTAATAAAAAGAATTAGGGAGGGCTGGGACTTCAACTCAGTTGTAGAACACTTGCCCAGCATGTGTGAGGCCTTGAGTACAATTCCAGCACCAAAGAAGGAAAAAGATAATAGAGGAAATTAGAGGAGTGGGGAGGAAAAGAGAAGAAAAGGAGGGAGAAAAGGAATTGATTAGCATAGGAAACCTTAAGGGGTGGCGCTAGGGCAAAAATGGCTCAGAGAGTTCACCCAATGTCATGAATTGTCCTTTTGTTTTCTGTCTCCTGGCTCATTTTTCTCTCCATTGATCTCCTCATCTATGCAGACTTCTCCCAGGGACAACAGAGATGGCCCCTAGAATCACTAGGTTTATGCTTCTGTTATGGTGAACCCAGCAATTCCAGAGGAATGGCCCTGTGCCAGTTTTACCTTCCTGAGTTCAAGTGTCCATGCACTGATTTAGTCAGTTGTTATTCTAAACCAGGCCATACAATGTGTACAAGAAGGAGGATGTCATTCCTACCCCAACTACATGAACTGAGAATGTAGAAAAAGCACAGAAAGAAAAAAAAAGAACTGTGTTACCAAAAGAAAGAATACTAGGCAGACTAAGAAAAATAGATATTTCCTATTATTAAGAAAGTCTAAATATTGACTCATATGTGTATTATTCACAACATTGCTAATAAAGTTGGAGAATTATTTCAACTAGTGTAAGACTCTTATAAGAGGGCATTGTTTATAAATCATAGGATCAATAACTGGACAATCAAATGACATAAAAGTATAGTTACTCATGTAAAATATATGGTTGTGTCATAATGAAACGGGCACATTCTGAATTCCTTTCTGCATACCGTGCACACATGGACACACATGGGAAAAAATACAACACATGATGGGTTTATGCATTCTCAGGGGTTGTTGGTGAATCAGGGACTTACAGGAAATTTTTGTCTTTCTTTGTACCTCTCGGGATTATCTTTATTTGCAAAAAAAAAATACAAAAAATATATGTTACTTATAGTGTGAAAGTAATAAAATAACATTTCTATAATTGTTCTATAAATAGTTTAAACCCTTTGAATGAATCATGGTCTAGTGTAAGCAGAACGTGTATGAAATATACTTATGAGACTCCAAGATTAGGTGGGATCAAGTGAGTTATGTTTGTGTAGTGATAATGATGTATGTAAAATCTTTTGAAAGGGTGTGCAGTTTGTAGGGTACTGAACTATAAAGCTGACAAGAATTTATGATAAACACAATTTATACACATTGTTTTGGGCTGAAATATGTCCTCCCGAATTCAAATGTTGAAGCTTTAGCCTCCAATAAGATGGTATTTGGAGGTGAAGTCTTTGAGAAATAATTAGGATTAGATAGGGTCATGAGGGTAAAAAGCCATGGTGAGGTCAGTACCCTCATGAGAAAAGGAAGAGACCAAGCACAGCCCTTCCCCCATCCAACCCCCAACACACACACACACACACACACACACACACACACACACACACACACACACACATTCTGTGAGGCCACGGTGAGAAGGCAGCCATCTGCACCCTGTGGAGAAAGCCCTCACCAGACACTCACCATGTTTGATTTTATATTCTGTCTTCGGGACTGTGGATAAATTCCTGTAAGTCACCTAGCTAGTGGTATTTTTTTAGAGCAGCCCAGCCTGAGTAAGATCACACAAAAGCACAACACAGTTAGAAATGATAAATATTTGGGCCACTCTTGATGTTTGACCCTCACCGCAGCTGTATGAGGTAAACAGGGAGCACTTCTACCATCTCCTCCTCACAAGTGAGGAATCAGAGGCCTGAGAAGCAGCGCAACTTTCCTGCAATTAAAATTAGTGAATGAATTGTAATTCCAACTTGGATTTTCTAACTTTAGTCCTTTTAGAGATTTAAAGAGTTTACATTAAAAAAAAAAAAACAGGGCAGTCGGAAAAGACTTTTAGGAGGAAATGAGAATTAAATTTGGCTTTGAACGGACCAGGGCATACACCAGTGGGGAGGAGGTGGCAGACATTCCAGTGAGGTGATGTGGACAAAGTGTGCTGCCGCCCATCTCCATACAGAACACTGCGGTCCTTTCAAAGACTCAAACGTGGGCAGTACTTGCAAATTGTTTTGTCTTGCTGAAATTTGTATTTAAAAACAAAAAAAGAATGTTGTTGCTTTTCAAGTATGTCTCCTTTCATGCCACCCTCCAAAAAAGCTTAAATAAGATCTTTTAAGTTGTGATCCATAGTCCCATAGAATGAGCAACTGAAGTAACAACCAGGAGCTATTTAGTTGGGTTTCTTAAGAACTTTAATTTAATAAAGAAACGGGAAGCTGTCGTCACTGTTCACAGACAAATTATGTGTATGCTGCTCACGAAGAGCAGCAAAGTCTTTCAACTCACATCAGGAAAGACTGAGGACAATATGTGTACTTCCCCCAAATTCAAGCTAAGCTTACTCGAGATGATGTTAACTGTTAACCTTTAAGCAATTTAACTGACCATTTGGGAGATATCGGTGCTGGATTTTCATAGCACGAATTCAGAGTTGGTGGAAATACTTTGTTTCATCTTTTCCCTCTTTTATGGAGTTTGAAAGGTAAGTTACTTGCCTGGAAAACAAGGGCTTTATAAACATATTTGCTAAATAGTTCAGAATAATATATTAATGCTATCAAGGAAAAACATGGACAAGACCAAAAGTTTTGGAGGTGATTGGCTACACAGAGATACTTAGTTGTAAACATATGCTGAGTGCTTTCTTCTTGCCAAGCATTTCTGAGTGGTACTGGCACAATATAGAGCTACCAGTGGCCCAGTGAGGACTGCAGCACAACAGCTGTTGTACTGCCTTGTAAGGAAACTAAAGTACAGCCACTGACAGGATTCTACGGGACTATAGAAGAGGGTTTTCATGGTGCCGGAGAAAGTACTTGTTGAGCCTGAAAGGACCAGTGTGGCACAAGGGATGACACTCAGCCAATGGGAGTTGAGAGGAGGCACATAGGATGTGCACAGGTAGTAAGGAAGCAGAAGAGTGCAGGTAAGTGCGATTATTCAAGATATCTGAGACATAAAATGTGATAAACGAAAGTAATGTAGAAGTTTCCTAAAGGGAGCGAAGAACCATTAGAAAAGCCATGTAACAAATCAGGTTTCCTGGGCAGCCCTGGTACCACAGGCCTATAATCCCAGCTGTCTGGGGAGCTAAGGCAGGAACCCAGCCAGCCCAGTCCAGGCAGCTTAACAACTTAGTGAGATCTTGTCTCAAAATCAAAACTAAATTATGTGCTGGGAGTGTAGCTAGGTTTAAAGGCTGTGAATTGGATCTTCAGAACCCAAGAAAAAAGAGAGGGAGAGAGAGAGAGAAAGTTAATATCCTTATGTGGACAGTGGAAAGCGACCAAGTGATTTAAATCAGTACGGTTTCCATGGCTTGACTTGCTAAGATACATAGATATAGAAACAGACATATAAATATGGCTGGTATATATCCATTAGTCTTGCCTGGCATCCTTATTTTAAGAAGAACAAGAAGAAACTGGTACTGAGACCCCAGAAAGAAGCAGGGAATAAGAGAATAAAAGTTTATAGTGGAAATTAATTTTACTTAAAGTAAGCTTTTCCCCAAAGATATGCCCACATTACTCAAGATCTTTTTGGAACTTTTCTTTTGAAAGTGCTTTAAAGTCCAGAGTGGGAGCCACACAATTCATTATTCTCAACCCTTTATAGCTGCATTTTTTAAGTTTTGTATTCCAGAATAAGTACCACCTAATCTGATTTTTTTTCTGTCTTACTAGACCTACAACTGAATTAACTTTTCATTGATTTCCATAGTTAAATCCATCTTCACAGGATGAAAGTTTGTTACCTCTGAAGACGTTTGAGAAAGTACATAGTCAGTATTTTTCTCTGCTCTCAGTGTTGGAGATTGCCCTTCCTAACAGGTGACCTCAGGAAAGCAAGGCCTGGGTCTTTCCTGGCTTTGTGTCACCAGTATCTAGCATTGACCTCACACATGAAAATCCCTTAGATGTTAGTTGTTTGAATAATTGAGTCTAGTTCACTGCCTTTTATTCAGACCATATATAAGCAATGAATCATACACTCAAGATTTTCCATTCAAATGATAAACTCAGTGGCCACTTAAGCTTCTTCAAGTATGTGAGTAGTTTATTGTTAGGAACCAGCTGTTCTCCATCTCAGAGGAAGCAAGAACAAATAGTAATAAAAATCAATTGATTTGAAAGTGAAGAGATTCTTACAAGTTTAGCTCTCTGGTCCTTACTCTTCACTTTATAATAACCAGGAAATTTTTTTCAAGTACTGATACTGGGACCCTATCCCAAAACAAGTATGTCTGGAGATGGAAGTCCACCGTTGATGGATTTTAACCTACTCCGGTGATTTTTAACATACCCCCTATATTTGATGCAGTGGCCCTAGGACTGCACTTGGAAAAAAATTGCTTTAAAAAAAAATCCTCTTTCTTCAGTTCTATTTAGGTGCTGTGAAACAAAAATGGAGGCATTCTTTTGGGACTAGAACTTGTACTCCCTGAGAGGAGTGCAGCACAAAAGAGTGGGCTGAGCTAGGAGAGGGAACCAAGAGGTGGTCTTGAGACTTCCTCTTCCTGCAGAGCCTCCTGGATGTTGTAGGAAGTTTATTTAAAATAAGACAGCTTCTGCCCACAAAAGGAGGTCAAGGATTTGCAAACCTGCTAGTAAACAGCCAGCAGTCAGCCAGGACAAAGGGTGTGAAGGTTTCATTCCCACCACAAGTCAATGTGATCAGCCCTGGAAATAGAAGTATGAACGAGACTCCAGCTATCTCTTAAAATTGACAGTCTGTTCTTCAGTGAACAGACATTTACAAAATGGCAAGAGTTGTTGAAAGAAACAAAATAAGACTGCTGAGAAAGAGTACAGGGTCATAGTAAAGTACTTTGGTCTAATAGCCATTTGCTCCTGATCTAAGGAATGTGATATAGTAAGTGTATAAGAAAGAATATGTTAGAACCTTTGGAAGAACCTGGGGAAGAAAAAATAATACAGTAGGACACCTGCAACAATCTGAAATAAAGACCATAAATCAGTGTTTTGAGAAGAAGTCTCTGAGTGTAACCTTGTGACAAGAAGGATTGGTTTATTAAATTGTCTATGAACAAAAAGCTCATGTGAGATCAGCATAAGTGAAGTCCATTTCAATCACAAATGGGTTTCTGATGTTGGACTTCTAGGTCCTCTTTTGCATTTCCCCATTAATACTACTTACTATCATAATTTTGAAGTTATACAAGAAGTTGAAAATCTGGGCATCAAATTAATGAAGAATCAGTTTACTTTTGTTTATAATTTTACACACTTTCAAACCAAAAATAGAGTTTCTATCTAACTCAAACACTATGTGATTAGTAATCCATATTTGTGTGACACACTGAAGTCAATATTCTTATTAGATATTCTGAGCCTTTGCTAAAATTTGTACAAATCAGGACTAAATTTGTCTTTGCCCTCAAGTGAAGAAGTTCTAAAATATTCATATGTAGATGATTAGTGTGCAATTGGTTCCAAAAGAATTCTCTGCTTTTATTGGATCAGTTCTCTGACCAGCCACAGAATAAATAGGAGTGACTTATTGGGAAGCACAAGACTGTAAACTTAGCGCATCTTTCTGTACTTGAGGTAAGCCTGTATGCGCCATCTACACACAGAAGCTCACAGAACACTGAAGTATGGGCATACTTTGAATTTATGCAGCCTGTGATTTATGGAGACCTGTATGTCAGGAGTTTATTATGCTGAAAATCATAATAACTGTTTTGTTTTCCTTTTTAAAATGAAGTGACCGAAGCATGTTGAAAGATAAATGGGTAAAGCATTTTGATTGTGCTTTTATTTCTATTAAAGGTTAAATATTATTGCAAAGTAACCAACCATGCTAAGTATTATGATATTAAATCTGAAGTAGTTTGTAAGCTGATAGCCCCTTCTTTCCTCTGGGTTTAGGCTTGTTATTAATCAAAATGTTGGACTTGTTTAGTGCAGTGGTGGATGAAACAAACAGTTGAACAGACAGCTCCTTTAATTTATGGCTTTCTGTTTTTTCAGACTTGTAAGAAAATCCGTTTCTTTCTTATAGACTTTGTGCTATTGTTCATGTCTCGATTTCATTTCTTACACTACTGCCAACTAAATCTAATAGTTTCAAGACTCTCTCATGCCATAGAAAGGTGAAAGGTATCTTTTTATGTTTTTAATTAACAAAATCTGCTAAAGTCATTTTTGAAACATAGGCAGTTTCTACTGAAAATCGATGTTGTAAAAAATCTGTGTTTTGGGGCAGAGATTGGAAACATTTTTTTTAAAAAGCAGAAGGATATATATGTGGAAAGATATTAATAAGTTAGCAAGGCTAGCGGAGTCCTTAAATGTTAATCTAGGCATATTGAATAAAACTCTTTTATAAAGCATGTGATCTAGCTATGAGTGTTTCTTGTGTCAGCTTAGATATCAACACAATGTCTCAGTGCTCAGGTAGCTAAGGACTTAGTGACATAAGGTATAGCAGTTGGAGCTCCCCCAGAAGCATGGCAGAGTACCTTTAGCAGGACAATCTTGATCTTGCCACCTTCTAAACTTGTTTTGCCTCAATAGTAATGCAATTTCTAGAGTATGTTGGAGGAAACAGAGTATGAAGTGTTGAAGAGTATCTCTCATTGTCTTAAACAAAAATGCAAATTTGTTACGAATGTAAAGAACTGTGTTCCTAGTTACATGCCTTCCAAGCAAAATAGGTTGCCAGTTTGACACAGGGTTTTTGGTGGTTAAAAAAAAAATTGTTTAAGGGTTGACAACCTCAAAAAACACCCTTATTTTAAAAAGACTATCACTGATTGGCTGATTTTCAGAAGCACTTCACCTAAGGGAACCTGCCACTGGTTAGCCAACTTTCAAAGGCATGATACTATCTATCGCTGACTAGTTGACCTTCCGAGGTGGTATGTAGCGAACTGAGTTGTCACTGATCTTTTAGACCTAGGCAAACCATCATTAATTGATTAATTCCAAGTTAATTGTGTCTCCAACTATTTCTAATGGTTGTTCTATGGCTGTAGGACCGTGTCTTTTTTGGTAGAAATTAAAAATTGTTTTATGCTCAGAAGCAATGCTGAAACTAGAAAATTGAAAGCACAAGAAAATCATAGCCTGGGAAACCCACTGAACACACAGTGATTACATAACGCACTTTATAAATAAAGGTGTTTACTAAAACAATGGAAATGTTCAGTCAGTAGCTTTCTCACGTGATGTTATGAAATTTGATACACATAATGCATTATTGATAAGGTATATAATTGAGTGTGATTTACTTCTCTTGCAGAGTAGAGTAGATTGTAGCTCATCCTGGTATCCCTTGGAGTTACTCCATTACAGTCAGTTTTCTCAAGTAGAAAAGAAGAGGGTGGGAAATGGTCCCTGAGCTTCAGCTGCTTGGCCCTGGTGAGCAGCAGCGGCTGAGCCCTTGGAGAGCAGGAGCACATATATTTGAGCATCGTTTCCCGCAGAACGTTTTAGTCTGTTTCATAATCTAGGAATATCCGTGAGAATTTGCCACACAAGTAATTATGTCACTTGACATTTGTGCTACTGTAGAGGAAAAAGAATAGGCGATTTGAGTTTCCTTTGAAAGTTACGGTGGTTGTCTATGTTAATCCTAGAGGCAGTTCATCCTATCTGTTGGGATGAAGAAAAGTGTATATTGGATACACCTATAAATTTTTTGCATAAGTAATTAGTAGGAAAAGCCTTAAAATTTGTTGTTGTTGTTGTTGTTGTTGTTCTATAAAAACTAAACTTTCCTCTTTCCTAACTCAAACTACCCTGGTACTGATTCCTGATACCTCCTACTGGAGGCACATTTAATCACTTACACATTTCCCTGCTGCTAAGGATAGCCAGCTTATGACCACTTAGGAGTCAAGCACATGTTGATACCTTAAGACCGGTAAGCGTTTGCTAAAGTAGGAAAGCTGGATGGTTAGATTTGTTGTAATCAACAGTTGGAGGAGAAAGTTAGCTTGTGAAATTATGCCAAAATTAATTTCCTTTCATATGGAAAAAAAATGTTTCAACCCAACAACTCTCCAGGAAAGGAGTCATAACACCATTTGAAGGTCACTTTTAAATTTTCTTAATGTATCCCCTATTCTTGACCTGTTGAATTATTGGAAACAAGACCAAAAAAAAAAAAAAAAAAAAAGAATGAGATAGTTCTGGTATGTGGTCTGGTTTTTTCTTCAACTATCTCAGTTCCTGGTCAAATGGATGTGTTCCTCAGAGGAAGCCAACAGAAAGTGTTCTTTGAGTATGATTAGAGGAGCGCTGCAGGGTAGAATGCTTAGCCTCCCACCCGGGGAGGGACCTCAAGCAAAGACTGCAGCAAAGAAGCTGACTCCTGGAAATACAAATTCCAGACACGCTTTTCAAATGTCAGTGTCTGAGAAGTTGCTGTCCTTGTGGTCTGAACACCACTAGCGGAGCCAGCCTTTCCTGGGTCCCATGCCAGTGGAGGACAGAATGCCTACCTCCACTTCTCTGCCAAAATCACTAACCCAGCTCTCTCCTTCTTTAGGATGTCACATGTACTTCAATTTGAGGATAAAAGCAGGAAAGTGAAAGATGCAAGCATGCAAGACTCAGACACATTTGAAATCTATGATCCTCGGAATCCCGTGAATAAAAGAAGAAGGGAAGAAAGCAAAAAGCTGATGAGAGAGAAAAAAGAAAGACGATGAAATGGGAATGCTAATGACCAGAACGTCCTGGGCGTGCCTTATAATGGCCATTGCTCCCAACAGCATCACTTAGAGGTGTGGAAAGTATTTTTGAACTTGTTGTCTGGTTTTGAAAAACAGTTTTGTTTTGTAAATTGTGGAATGACATAGGCAGATGCTTTTGGTTACTGGTACATGCTTTTTTCCTAATTAACCTTTTTTATTGCTAAATCTGAAATAAAATCAGTTTCCCTCTGGTTTACAGACTGTCCTGTTTGTGCCTTTTCCCCCTAAAATGTGTAAAAGCTTCCTTTTCAAGATTTTTTATGAGATATCTTTGCATAAAGAATGGTTGAGGGAAACTTCTCTGGCACTACCTTTGGAATATAATAAAATAATATAATATATGTAATATTTGGTTTTGTCTTGAATATAAATACCTAAAAATAACCAGAGCAATTAGACTCAATAGCCTCATGCTTTAAATTGTGAGGAACCCTCCACTGAATGTTCCCAGATGTAGTCAAGATAATCTAATGCTCCGCGTACCGTCAGCCAAGCTCACTGCACACACAACCGCACCTGGCGCTGGGCCACCTGTCCTGTCTTCTGGCCTCTTAGCGCAGCGGCAGCAGAAGCACGTGCGCAGGTCTTGTGCTGTCAGTGGAACTCGGTAGGAATTCAACCTCTGATGATGGTCATTCACAGTGAATAGTCAATTTATTCTAGAATCTGAGTGCTAAGACTGTACTACAGGCCAATTTCAGTCACCTAATTAAAAACCTGACCAGCACGTTCTTTCAGATAGTGTCTTAGTGAAACATCCCGTAATTTTTCCTTTACAATGAAAGAAAGAGGACCTAAATTCTAAGAACTCTTTACTTCAGGAAAGAGAAAAGTTAAGAGGAGCGAGGTATCCATAGAGGTGCCCTGGGGAAATGCCACCCAAATGGGTGACTTAGGGCCACCCAAAAAGAAGCCAGCACTCACAAGTGGCCCCACTGTCACCACAACACAGTGCTTAATCTGTGATTTCCAATATTCGCTAAGAATCTTGGTTTCTAAACTCCCTATCCTTGCTGAGTATATGAGATATATTCCAACTAAGTATGTTTGTGTTGAAGGACATTATGCATTTCTCTCACGTTGGCCCTCAGATGTGGTCACCTTTGTCAATGTAGTATTATTCCAAGAACAGAGGGACCCACAGACCTGCAGGGCACAAGTCAGAAGATACTTGAGCTTTTCTAAAGATAAATGAACAACAAAATTAATATTTCAGTTTCGTTAAATACTCCGCATTCTGCCTTAGGGGCAAGGAGCTGAAAGATCTCAAGTTTCAGAGATTAGAATCGTAGCAGAGTTTCACCATAATAACAAAATCTCCTACAAATTTAACTGAAAAATGGAAAAAATAGTTTTTAAGTGTAAAAATATAATGATTTTTAAATATTCTATTAAATTTGCTAATAATAAGGTCTTTAGAAATGTCACAGACTGGATTTGGATAAAATAAATTGCAAACAAAAACATATGAAAACACATTAAAAATGAGACTTTAAATTTCACTCGGATTTTATATTTTTCTTTTAAATACCCTCTTCTGGAGATGCTATTCTAAAACAGTGAAGTCTGTTGACGTATTTGTTCTTCTCTAACAATGCTGGATATTCCGAAGAGAATAGTCATTTCTGGCAATTTTTGTTCTCATTTATATCAGGATACGTCTTGCTCTTTGGTTTGAACTGTTGGTAAGTTGAACATTAAAACTAGCACCTCTTTTCCTTTCTCAATAAATAATTGAAGTAAAGACAGATCTTTAGAACACTTGGTGGTGTGATATCAAAACACACAGCGTCACATGCTTCCGTTTGTATCCTCTGAGGTCATACAGTCAGTAATGCATTAGCGACAGCTAAAAATGGGGACACCACAGAACAAGGTCATGAAAAAGTGTGAGGAGATGAGTGGTTTGCTGCTGTTGTTTTTAGAACATGCTAACCTCACTGGTGGGTGTCCCTATCAAACTGTCACTACCAAGTTTCTTGATAACATCTGACGTGTGAGGAACATAAACCTGCTGCGTTGTGTCAATGTGGCCTGTAAAACGAAGGTTAGATAAATGCAGAATATTGCCCAAATATGCTGTGTAATCTTGGTGATAACAAGAAAGAAAAGGGAGGTGTGAAATGAGTTACCAATGAGGATGCTATCAAAGTAAGCAATTTGTAGTATGGGGTGTGGAGAGGTTAAGGGAGGTTACATTCTACAACACTGTCATTCACAAAACAAGAACAGGCCTGACCTCTCTGAGGCCGGGACTCTTCCAGTAACTCTGAACAGTTTATCAGGTGGCACCATTTCTGCTTACTAGAAAGCAGGAGGTTTTCCTGTCACAAGCAGGTTTATCTCCTTTCTTCTTTTAGCTTTTAATGAAGAGAAGCGAAAAGGGACCATATTGTAGAGACGTTCTTTTTAACAAGGATGTAATGGAATTTAAAATCCAAGAGAAACCATAAAATGTGATTGCTTACCAGGATGGGAGTTAGAAGTCTTATGTTTATAGAAAGAATACTCATTGTGAAAAATCTCACTTGCCAAAGCCATAGAGACCTATCCCTGTCACAGGTGCACAGAGCTTATTTAATCCCTTTGGAGAAGTGTTTTCAGTGCTATTGTGGTTTGGATTTGGAATGTCTGCCCAAAGTCTCCTGTATTTGAATGTTTAGATTATCTATGAAACCATGTGCTGTTGGGAGTTTGGGGTCTAGTCTGGAGGGGTGGATTACAGGCATGTAAATTGGATTATTGGCATGTAAGTTGGATTATAGGCGTGTAGTGGCATCTTCCACACCTGGATCCAGGAGGAGCTTGATCACTGGACTGAGACCTGGAAGGATGTCAAAACTGCCTCCTGCCTTCCTTGGAGGACTAGTCTCAACTAGTCTCAACTTGCCTTGACCTGGCTTCTGTCTGTGATGTCCTGAGAAGCTGCCTCCACCTCTTCCTCTGCCGTGTATTTCCATTGCTACTGGCCACCCCTGAATGAACTGTGACCTTCTGAAACTATGAGCTGAAATAAACCTATCCTCCCCTAAATTTGTGGATGTCAGATATTGAGTTACAACGATGAAAAAGTAACTAAGACAAGTGCTTTGTTTGTAAACCCTCTTCCAAGAATAAGAAAAAAGAAAGTCCCGATTTGCAGTATCTGCCAATTTCTGGTGTAAGTACATTCACCATGACTGATTTCAAGCCACCAAAGGCAACTCCTGTTTATAGCTACTTTTTCTCATTTGTTTTCATTTCTGGCTAAAAGCTTTGTATGATTAATTCCAGCATTGGCATTCAAGTTTAACCCTTTCCCAAGATCACAGTCTTCGTGTATCTTTCCATTTTAGGTGATCACAATTTGGTCAGGTTCTAAGTTCTAGTGTCATCTGCACCCTCTGTTTTTATGACTACCTTGTGTCTTTAGATTCTCTGTTGATAAAGCTTTCTGCAGCCACTTGCTTCACATTTCCCCGACATGCCTCTTTGTGCCCCAGTTAATCATACTTACAATTCAAAAAACAAGCAAATCTTACAGAACAAATAAAATGAGAATAAGAAATGTAATAACAGATCTTTGGTATTGTTTTATGTTAGTGGTAGTATACAAAGTTATTATTTAACTTTAAAAATGATATTTTGGAATTAGAGAGTATGAAATCCTACCTGGAAGGAGAGAGAGAAAAAAGCTGACATCTAAATGCACTGCAGACAGGAGTCTGCGATCTCTCCCACATCTGCTGGGGATTATCCCCTTAAGATTAGATCATGGTATTAATTCATGTTACTTGATCAGCAAGAAACATCTTCAGGAGGCTTTCTTCACAATATCAGTCAAAAAAAGTTCTTGATCCTTTAAGAAATTATTTTCTCATTCTATGGTGACAAAAGTGATAGCCACTACTAAAGTTCTGGCACTTTTTCAATAATCAACATAATTTTGAAAGTAAGTAAATTTTAACTGACTCATTTATTTTCTGAGTTTCATCTAGTCCAAGACTTAGCATGATGTGCACATACTTTAATAATAATATATTTGAAATGAAGGGTACCATATGTAGAAAATGACTCCTTTAAAATATGTGCTCTGTGCTTAGTTCTCAGAAGTTACAGTACACTTGCAGTCGGTGGCTTCCTTATCTTTTGCATATGGAACACTCAAATTGTTCCTTAATTTGCAATTTTTGAGAAAATGTTTTCTGTAATATGTAGGAAGAATGTGATCATTCTATTTCTATTCCATTACCCTGTCATACTACTATGTTTTAAGTGCAAATGAATAGAGTAAGAGTGGGTCCTGTCACCCAAGTGACCAAAGAATTCAACAAGTGATTTTTTTATGTTAATTTAGAAAAGTGAACCATGCCATCACATGAAACCCATGTCCATTTTGGAGTGAAAGTTCATGCATGTCAAACCTGGCATGTCGAATACTGAGCCCACTTCCACTCTTCCCAGCCCTGCCTCCCTTGACCTGCATCACCATCTGTTGTTGGCAGTGCCGGCTTTCCAGCAGCTCAGGCAAAATGGCCTGGACTTCTGTCTCTACCCTACATGTCTGGTGTGTCATGCTGTCCTGCTGGTCTACCTTCAAATCAACTCAGAGATTCACTATCGCTTACCCCTTCCTATGGCCACCACCCTAGTAGGAAGGACCATCTCCTTTCCTGTGGACTACTGGCAGAGCACCTTACCTAATCTCCCTACTTTTATCTTTGTTTCCCTATAAAATATTAAATTATTATCAACACGACTGCCAAACTCCCCCGGTGATATTTCAGAGTGTTCTATCATGGAGCTACATCTCCAGTCTTGTTTATTTTGTTTTGAGACAAGGTTTTGCGAAGTTGCCAAAGCTGACCTCCAACATTCTATCCTCTTGCCTCAGCCTCCCGGGTAGCTGGGATTACCAACATGCAACACCTTCGATGAAACCTTTTCACATGCGTAGTGTGTGGTCCTACTTCTTGGTTTCAACTCCACTGAATGCAAAGTGAATGCCCAAGTCCTGACAACAGGTTGCAGCAGCAGATGAGCCCCTTGATCCGTGCCACCCCTGTACCTCGGTCTCTGGCCTCCTTTCCTGCCACCCTAGCAGTGCTTACTCTGTATCAACCGCCCTATCCTTCTTCTTCAAAGAAGCCATGTAGAGGCCATCTCATCTTTGCACTTGCCTCTCCCTCCAGTTAAGCGGTCTTTCCTGAGGCACACACATGATCAGCGCCCTCAGATCCTTGGAGCCTTGCTCGCCTGGCTCCTCCATGCAGGCCACAATCATGAGCTCTGCTGTAAAGCAGCAACCACTCTACCTCCTTATTCAGTCTCTATCTGCCTAATCAGTTGCATCCAGTAGGGCAATTAACTCATAAGCACTTTATTTCATTAGCTTATTTATCACAAAAAAAAAAAAAATCCTAACGGAGATTCCTGTTACCCTTTACAGATGAGGAAACAGCCTTAGAAGGTTAATCACTTGTTGCATATCACACATCTTTCAACATAGAACACGTTCCCCTTGATCAAGCATTTTGTCAGCAGGGTTTCCTATGACCCCTGTGCCTACAACCTTACTGAACAAATGATAAATATTTATTGACTGAATGAATAAACAAAACATTTTTCTCACTCAATTTTTTTATTTTATATATGCATGAATTCCAAACTCTATGACATAGTAAAGACATAGTTTGATGTCTTTCAATGCCCCCCCCCCCTCATTTTTCAGATAGTCGTCCCTTTCCTAGGAGTCCATTGACCTCTTTTGAACCTGTCACCTGTGTTGGGGGCCTTTTCATGACATTATTTTTGTGGATTCCATAAGAGAGACAGCCATCTATAGTCAGTTTTTTGGTTTGGGTCCATTTCACTGAGCATTATTGACTCACAGCAGCCCAATTTTCATTCAGATGTTTCACAGCTGTCTTTCTTTATAGCTATGTAGTATTCCATCATGTATAGTTACCACATCTTCTTTAACCATTCCTCTGTTTATGGGCAGGTAGGTTGTTTCCAGGATTTAGCTGTTATAAATTGGATACATATGTGCCTTTTTGCTATGTTGACTTTATTTCTTTCAGGAATATGCTCAGTAAAGCAGAAGCTGGATCAAATGGGATTTCTATTCTCAGCTTTCTAAGGAATCTCCAGGCAGCTTTCTATAATGGTTGAACCAGAGTGCATCACCACCAGCAGTGGAGAGGATGCAGAAAAAGAAAGGAACTCTTCACCAATACATTTTAAAAGAAAAAAAAATACTAGGGATTTTTAATAATACAGTTTTATTATATATTACATAGTTTAATATCACCACTACTTCATGAAGATAAGATGTGTTTGAACTCAAAATGAAGAAAAAAAATACAATACCGGTTCAGAGCCAGCTCTAACAGTGAGTAAAGGTGGCTATGGAAAACCCTAATTCCATTGTCCTTTTCTCATATTGACATTAGATGCTTTGTCATGGTTGGGGAAGGATCCACAGGCCAGCTTGGAGGGAACACTAGTTTATAGAAAAACATTTTTGTATAAATTTCTAGAGTATCTGCTCTTAATAAAAAGCAATATTCCAATTTTTGAGAGTAGAAAAAATGAAGGTCCAGCAGTCACTGTAGAAAGCAGGAATGGAGCACTTCAGACCTGTGACTGGCTGAACAGGCAAATGCCAGAATCTCTGCATATCTGTTTCCTCTTCTCTCTGACAAAAATGGTAACAGCTGCCTTGTCTTCCTATCACACACTGTCACAATCAAAAGACACAAAAACCAAACTTCCCCAGAGACCAAGACCTTCTTGTGGTAAGTACTTGCATTTAATGGACCCTTACTTTATGACAGCCACTCTTCTAAGCACGTTTTTCCTTCATTTAATCTTTGTAAACAACTTCACAAAGTAGGTTCTATTCTTTCCCGTTATGCAGGTGAGGAGCAGGCTTGCTGCTTAGAGAACCTAAATGTGTCCGGGTTGCACCAAGGGGAGAGGAGCTAAAGGCATGGCAGACAGGGTTCCCAGCCTTCGCCCCGGGCCGCCAAGCCACCTGTCACTATGCAGGGCAGGTATTCTGTATGATAGACTTTCTATTTAATTAAAAAGCTTACGACCTAGTAGAGTAAAGAAAAAAGACAGTGGCCCAAAGTGAAATTGCAAAACTCAGCAATATCAGTTTTTTAAAATGACGTGCATAGAAACCGATTGTATGCCAAAGTGGACCAAGAAATGAGGTTAAAAATACTATGTAGAACTGCTTGTGGCAGAGGAAACGTTGACCGTAATGTGGAAAGAAAGGAGAACACGGTGTTGAAGAGACAGGTCATGTTCCAGGTGGAGACATGGTTGCGCAGTTAGCTATTAGGACAAATGTGGGAGACAGCAGCGTGTCTACATGATGCCAAAACATCTGGCCAAGTCAGTTTAAAAAAAAGAAAAAGACAAAGAAGCAAAAATAACCTCCATCAATGTAGTGAATTTCTTCAGTCAATCCAGATGTTTGGCGTCTGGTAGACAAAACATCCAGATGATTAACTGAAGATCTGACAGAGCTGACTGGATTAACCAGATGTCGTAGCATTGTATAGACACAGTGTCAGGATGTGTGCTTGGCTCCAGTGAGGTCCATCTGTAAAGGAGATAGATGGTCCGGGCAGTCAGGTGGGGCTTTGGAGCACAGGGCCTGGAGTCGGGATTAGATGCTTTCAGGAGCTGCTGGAAGAGGACTTTGATGGAAATGATGCTTCAGGAAGAGGATTCTGTGTGAAGAGAGGAAAAAAAGAAACAGTGAGAGGAAAAGTTGTAGACAGGAAAGAGGATATTAGGAGAGTGCAGGTGTGTGTGAGGTAATTAGAGCCTGGACCAGAATCAGGCTTGGGAAGGCAACAGGAAGAAGTGGATCTGAAAAACATTACCGAGGAAGAACAGGAAGTCATGATGGGCTAGGCAAGGGAGTAAAAGTACACACCACCCCAAGGTTGGAAACTCTGAGGCCTGGGAAAGCAGCTGCCGGCAGCCTCCCCGCAGGAGCCAGCCCAGAGGGAATCCCCAAGAGACACTCTCCCCGGAGCCTCCCATCCAGAAGCCACAGACAGAGAGAATGTGGAGGCCACAAACACAGCCCTCGCCTTCAAGATCCTTAATCATTTTTGAGCTGTCTGAGTTGATTTCATTTTAAATCCAGTTTCGTGTAAAGATCAAGAATGCTAGATTCGGATTATCACATACACACAACTTCAGTGGAAAAATTCTAAAATGTCAAGATTTTAATGTCATTTGCTTTTACACAGCACATAATGTAAACTAAGACACAGGGGGGCTATCAGTCAAATAGATGGAGGGAGATGGAGAGATTGCGCGGCACCTACTTTTTGTGAAAGGTGAGCATCAGAAATGCCTGTTTATAGACAAGACTTAAATCCCAGATCCAAGCATTTGTGATGTTTTCTAAAACTCTAATTTATAAAACTTGGAAAGGTACGTGTCTTGGTTTAGGTATTTCACAGAACATTGTTTTAATTCTCCAATATTTTCTAAGAATCACCTATTTTTAGAAATAGCTACAAATTCCAATTTACTAGGATTTAAACCATAATAGCAGTTTGGAATACTGTGATGGATCTTAAATGTCCCCAAGGCCTAAATGTTAAAGGATTAAAAACACTAGGCTGTGGCACTGTTGTAGGGGACGCTTTAGGAGGCAGGCCCTAGTGAAAGAAGGTTAGATCATTGAAAGGTGCCCTTGACAGGGGTAGTGAGGCCCCAGCCCCTTCCTGAGTCTCTCTTTGTCTTTGCTTCCTGACTGCGTGAGAGGAGCAGCTTCCTCTCCCTGTATGATGTACTAGTGTGATGCAACAGACCAAAAGCCACACGGCCAAGTGACCATGGATGGCAACCTCTGAAACCATGAGCCAGAATAAACCTTTCCTCCCTTTAAGTTGATTTACCCCAGGTAAATGTCACAATGACAGAAAGCTAACATACAAGATGTTCTTCATTAATGTTCTTATTTTTAAAATATTCTAAATACCCATGTAGTTCATTGTTTCGCAAACTAGAAGTTTCAAATATTTTCAAGCCCAGCTCTATTAGCCCACACAACTAGGTATGTGCCCTTTATAGATACACCCAGTTTTTCCACCAATTACTTCCTTATGCATTTCAACAGGAGAATATAAGACAAAACACACATCTTTCATAGCAAAGGTCAATCTCTTTCTGTTCATGGTTCGTATTGAATTGAGAATATTACTCTCCTTTTCTCTCTTCCCCATTCTTCCCTCCTTCCCCAACCCCACTTCACTTACCAGAATAACACAGAATGTGAAATTATAAAGCTATTAATGTGTTTTGGAATCATTCTGGAGGAGATGAAAGGGTCAGAAACCTTTTCAAAATCCATTCCCCAGGCCTTAAAAATGGTAAGTCTACTGGTCTGCGGGTGGAGAAGTCAGGGTTCAGGAATTTACTGGTTTCACTTTTAACGCATCCTCTCAACCAAACCTGGTGCCTTTTTCCTGAAGATCAGTTCTAAACAGATGTTACTACAAAGCAGAAAAGTAAAGAATAAAAAAAATCTAAGATATACAACACTCTAAAGTGACAGGCTTAATTTCTTTTCATTCTTACCCAAAGTCACGTATTCCTAAGTACTACTTTATAAAATGGGCTCCTAAATAAATTCACTATGTTTCTCATATGGAGAATGTTTCACAGAAATTGCACAAGTCCAGTTATGCCTAAGTGGCCAACCTGAGAAGCCAAGAGGACAAGTGGCAGAGTCTTTCTGTTCTGTTTCCAGCAATGCCTCCTACAACTCTTCCTGAAGAGACTACGCGATAGGGAAACACAATGAACGGTGGTGGTCTTCCTAGTGGTGAAGACTCCGCAAGTCACTTGTTTATCAGATAGAAAAACAAAGAAATAGCCTGGTTCACCTGAACAGGAACAATGAATGATTTATCTCGGAGATTAGACAGACCTTTCCCAGAGCCATCATTCCAAAAGAGATGCTTCAATGTTAGTAAGTGATAACAAACCAATTGCTCAAAAAGCTAGTCATCGGAATGCCCCCATTTTAACACCGAGATGACAGTGTTCATTCACTGCATGTAATGTCCTTGCATGAAAGATTAGTGGATTTTTCTTTCTTTCTACCGTTCTGGTCTCATTTGCCTTAAATTTGACTCATTCTTCTGAATTACTTTTTCTCAAGTATATGGAAAAGAAAAAATTGGGAGGATGTTCTCAGAGATCATTCATTACCCAAGGTGTCAAAATTTAAAGCCAAGTTTGCATTTAATTTGCTTTGAGTGACGCTTTGAAACACATGGAGGATTTCTCGCAGAAGCCAAGTAGTTTTGACTTGAATAGTAATTCTTTCTCATTTATCCATTCTCCAGCTACTTTCAGATCTCATCTATCAGCCACAGCAAATGATGTCATGCCCTGGTAGCAAGGAGTGAGAGCAAGATAAGATTGCGAAAGAGGAACCCTTGAGAATTTTCAGAACATAAAGTACTTGTCTTCTGGTACAGGTTAGAACAGAAAGAAAGATTCATTTCCATTGATACATTTCTTATCTCTCACATTAAAATATTAACCTCTAATGCTTCCATCTGGGCCATAATATTGATAAGACTAAGGCGGAAACAGAGTACTCTTTTTAGGGTGCTTCACTGATTGTATGGCTTTGATGTGATTTATTGCATGGAATGGCTTTTAATTACTGTACTTTTTTTCCCTTGGGGCTGTGGTTAGTTCACATGGTACCTTCGTGTGAACTTGGAAAGGTCCTCAAAACACTTCACTTTCACATGTCAGAAAATTATGGTAATATACTGATTTTGCTTAAGCAAGATACTTTATAGAATCTGTGGAAAAATTTATCAATTCAAACATCAGATCTAAGTGGCTGATGCCCTGAAGCACGTCCTTGTAGGCCTGGCGTCTAGTGCAATGGTCCCTGCGCAGCTCCTCCCTCTCCCCACCAGGGCCAGTCTTGCACTTCCGCTAGCAGCCCAATGCTACTCAACCGCCCACCAGACCTCTGTGAAAGCTGCTCTCTCAAAGATCAGTCTTGCTCCTCTTCCCGCCAAATCCAAGTCTAATTTTTGGAATTCTCTCCTCCTTCTCTTAACCCTGACTCTCTTCCTCCCTTGCCTACGAGCAATTTCTGTCTTGCTCTTGCTTTCTTCTGTGGTCTGTGTTCTTAGACTCCAGTTCTGAAGCACCTGCTCTATCCTTCGTGAGATCAAACGGCTCTCAGAGCCAAGGCATTCAGTGGATGAGCTGCAGGTGCTGGCTGTTCCACGTCACTCATCCTGTGCCACCCCACACTTGGACACAGCAGACATTCCAGTGAAACACTCGTCTTTCTCTAAAATACATGGAGCACAGACCTGCACATTTAGGGACAAGAATCTGTGACTTGAGCGATACGATTTCTACTTTACCTACAGAGGTTTGTTCCTGAAAGCACTGTAGAAGCTCAGACTTGACAGGAACTAAAAACCTTCAGTGCCATCACCGCCCAAACCTGCAACCCAAGGGCTGGCTACCCATCAAAACTTCAGATACAAATGAAGAATAAAAGCATTCCTCCTCCTGTGCTGCAGGCTGCTGTTGGTAGCAAACATGTCTCTTCCAATGGTTGGGGATAGTCCTAGACTTCATGACCTGCTGGATTGGGAATCATCATGTTTCTGGGTGACATTTTGATATGGCTCATGATCTGCCTCTGGTTCCTAGGGGATTCTTTCTGGAATTATAATGTGGAGAATGTCCCTAAGGCCTCCTCTTCAAGGAAAGTCTGTGCAACAAAGGTTGACAACGTGCAAGGATGCTAAAGCTTACTGGTAAATAACTGGGCTTTCTTTTTAATCTCTTGACAATCCCAACCAGAATCACCTGAGGAAAAGGTAGCCATTTCAAAACCTGTGGTAGCCCAAATCTGCCCAATTTGCCTTGCATTCTGGCTTTTTCTTATTGTTGGTTAATAAATTCTGATCTCACCAACAAGGAGAAAGGCTTTGTTTTTTATTTTGTTTTGTTTTACAGGTAGATTATTTTTTCCCCAATCTCCTTGTGCATCGCAAGTGAAGTAACTGTTGCCCTAAAATATTAAAGAACTTTCAAGAACCAAGCAGTTTTTCCCCTTTCAAGCAGTACAATTGGGGCAAGTTGTAGCCCTTACAGTGCTCTAAAACTACTACAGGGCTAGAAAATGGTTGTGGTGGCACTGACCTGACATGTGGCTGGTCAAACTTTAAGGAAACTACTTGCAAGACAAGACTTAGATACTTTAGAATTTTTTGGAATGTGATCAACAAAAAAATAAAATTTCAAATCCTGGTTTACTTGCCTGAAAGACCTCCATGAGGCAGACTCTATACAGGGAACAATTCCATCTTCCAGAATGAATATTTACTCGTTTGCTTTTCCAGCCAGGAGTCAGGAAGAAGCCAGCAGGCAGCAGGCAATGTAGTCATTTGGTAATGTCCTTCCCTCCGCCAAGATGGATTAGTGCTGGAAGATCTTACAACTGGTGAGTAATGGGTAGTGCTTGCAGATCCTCCAAGATCCCCAAGGTGTGATTATTTTCATACGTAGATTTCTGTCATCATCCTCCAAAGGGTACTTTGTCATTTCCTTTACATCTTCCCTCAGTGGACTCTGAAGTCTGTATTACAAGGGCAGCAAGGTTTCCAAGTCATCGCCAATCTTCTCAAGCCACATTGGTGAGCACTTCAGAGACACAGTTCAAATGAAAGGATCACACTAGCAAAATTATACTGGTTTCTTTTTAAATGATTCTGGATAGGTATGAATAGTTACTTATTAGGCTATGATTTTAATAAACATCTTGTCAGTCTACTGCCTTGGTTTACGATGCCCCTACCTAATCCTCAGGGTGATGTTAAGATGTCATAGACCTATTAAGATCTCAGACCACAAACTGCCAAATTGAAACAACCACCCCAAATATGTAACATGTGAGTTTTAAAACTAATTTCCCTTTGCATTTTTTAGCATTATTGTCATTCATTCCTTAAGCTGTTGTCACTGCCACCACACCAACTCCTCAACTTGCATTCAGCTCCCTTCTGGAACTATCCAGGCCTGGGAATCAAGACTTCTAACACTGAAAGAGCCCACACTCTGCAGTCCAACAGCCCTAAATTCAAACTACCTCTAGCCAACTGGGAATCTTTTGATGATATTGCTTTAACTCTCTAAACTTTGGGTGCTGTATCTGTATCCTGGGCATATATAGCTTAGCTTAAGAGAGTGGTGTGAGGATTAAATTATCTAATACTTGTAAAGTGTTTAGCACAGAGTGACTAAGTGCTAAGTATAACAACATTTATTCAGCAATGATCATCATTTTTGTTTTCTTTTATTTAGGAATGCTTGTCTAATGCTGAGTTCTAGACTCCTTAAAGATCCCCTTACTACTCTTGATTTCTGGTTGAGAAAGGAACTAAGAGGGTGGAGCTAAGCAGAGATACACTCAATTCTCCTGTTATTATCTCTCCACAGCTGGTTCTCTGACTTGAACCCGCAATCCTTCCTCGTGCTTAGGTATACACTAAACCTTTTCCTCCTGGCCACTCAGGAAGTTAGGAGCTTCTGTACTCTTCTCAAGATCCTTCAGCTATGTGTCCCAAATATTATGACCACATCCTACAACAAAGCCAGAATTTTTGAAAACTGGACCAATTGTATCTCTAGAACTTGGGAAGCTCTTATCAACTGCTGTACTCCAGAGGAATACTGTGCTGCCGAGACAGTGCTGCCCCTCCTTGAGGCAGCCAAGGCCATAAGCCAATGGTTTTGCCTTGGCTGATGTCAGAATCACTCAGGAGTATTAAAAACTACAGAGGTCTGTCCTTTTCCCAACCCTGGGGCTTGGTATTTTTGAAAGTTTATGCTGGTAATGACCCTAGTTTGAGAACTAGGAAGTGAACAGCTAACATACACCCTTACCTATTCTTCCCACGTCTTGGAACTTATTGATCTTCCCTGAACTACATAAACCTGCTGTTATATCTCTTAAACCCAGATATTTACTGATGTTGGATGCACCTATCAGGTCTTAAGGAATCAGTTGCTGAGTATGGCTTAGAAATTCCTCACCCTATACCTAGCTAGCCCCTTCAGCCCAAGAGAAAGCAAGGACATCGTACTTGAGCTGAAGTTATGCAAACCAGAATGGGAGTTGTAGATCAGAAGCAATCAGTCATTGGAAATGATGGATTGAGTTCAAAAGATTTAAAGGCCCAAGACTCAACAATGATCAAAACAAGATTTGTCCTTGCCTAGGCAGTCTAAAATGCTACCGCACTTACTAATGAGATCTTTGTTTCTTAAAAGAAATAAAAAAGAATATAAAAGAGAGATTGTGGCAAGACTTGACATAATTAAAAGAAGTGAGTTGGGCAGTCCATACACGTTAGAAAGGAAGCATTTTAAGAGTTGTCAATTCTGCTCATCTGGACCCATGTTCCATCTCCAGATTCCAGATAGTTTCCTACACCTGGTCCACTGGACCCAGGCCTCTGTGGTTTGTTGTTAACATGCCTACTCAGCCAGGCGATCAAGCCAGGAAGAAGGTCTCTCAGGTAATCATGTAGTTCTACAATTCTGAAAGACTGAGACAGGCTGGTCCTAAGTTTGAGCCCAGCTCAGGCAACTTAGCAAGACTCTATATTTCAATATATATATATATATATATATATATATATATATATATATATATATATGATGTATCTCATTGCAAAGGCCCTGGGTCCAATCAAGGGGGGGTGGGTAGGGGGGAGTACTAGCCAAACAACATAGAGACTCCCATGGGCACTCCTTCAAGTATGACCCCAAGCTAAGTGAGTGTAACAGTCTGCAGCAAGAGGAAGGGCTCTGAAGGCAAGATGGGTCGGGGTTGGGGGAGGTCATTTTAATTGCTCCTCTCTGGCCTGGCCTGAGGGGGACGCCTCATATGTCTCAATTCCTCTTCCTCTTGCCTCACCCAGAATTCTTAGACGGTTTGTAAAACCACTGAAGCGAGCTACACTGGGTGTCTTTACTGACAGTTTGGACACTCGTACCCCCACCAAACACACGCACATTTTATTTAATGACATTTTCTCTTCAAGGACACAGTATCTGCACAGATTTTCTCAGGACCTTGTTCTAGGAAAGACAGACCATATCAAAGGTTCACAGTCTCCCCAGCCCCTCAGGGCCTCCCAGAGATCAGTCCTGGCCCTCACTCCTCTTTTCTTTCCTTTCATCACAGCCAGCCCAGGGCCATCACGGAAGCTCTGCCTGCAGGCTAAGGTTCTAGGCCCTCCCTCCCTCAAGAAATGGGCTGGGAAAATGTCACTGTGAGTGACAATTAGTTTTAAAACTCAGTGTTACATATTTGAGATGGGGTGGTTGTTTCAGCTTGGCAGTCTGTGGTCTGAGATCTTACTAGGTCTACGACATCTTAACATGTTCCTGTGTTCTACAAGAAGATGGAATCATTAACAGTTTTAATAAAAAATACTATCATGGGCAACACGTGGCTGTGGTGTGGATCTCATTAAAACAGGTGGTTGTCAAACCCTATACTTGAGGAAGCCTGTCCTCTTCCCCATGATGTTGTCCAACAACATTGAAGAGCTAATTCACCCATTTTTGGCTCTGGTACTAGAACAGGCCTCATCACTGCAGTGATAATCATCTTTATGGGCACAAGTTGTCCGAACAGGACAAGGCCAGCACAGAAGGAGCCTTCCCCAGGGGTCCACAATCAGACATACTGGGGACCGGCGCCTGGGAGGGCAGGGTCCTCCAGCTTCATCATGTCTCTTCTGGACCGGACTTCTTTTCAGAAGTTAGTCCTGACTTAACGACTAATCAGCACCTTTTGGTATTCTTAGGGTGACATCACCCATGCTCAGAGACCTCACGACTTTCTTCCAGTTGTCTTCCTTTTTGGTTTTTGGGGGGAGTTTTTGTTTGTTTGTTTTTTCCTAATTATATAAAAATAGAACACGCTCTTTTAAAAAGTGGAACACTGGGGCTGCAGCTCAGTGGCAAAGCCATGATCTCAATCCCATACCCACACGCACTCTCGCACAAAAGGTGAAAAGTTGTGAAACCAGTCACGCAAAAGCCTACACTTCACTCATAGCATCTGTGCGTTTTGGTGCACTTCTTTCTAGTCTTTTTCTTACTTCTTTGCAGCAGGTTTTCAGGTTTTTGACATTGCTCAGCTGTGGTCATGTTTCTAAACGTCCCCACTTCATTCAGCAGAAGTGGAATACCCTCTTATCAAGCATCGCTTTAAAGCTTCTGAAGTCTTCTTAGGGGACCTACCATCAAGTACTTAGGTCTTACTCCCTTTCTGGGCGCCTCCCGTGTGTTCAGTCTCTCATACACATAAGACGTTGGGAAGACCTTCCCTTCCTCCTCCTGCCACCTTAATCCCAGTTCCTCTACATTTCCCTTGGTTTAGTGCTTGCTGGAACACACAAACCAACAAAGACTTTGGTTACATAGGTGTCAGCGTGGCTGAAACTTGGGAATTTCTCTTTCTTGCTGGTGGCAGAGTACCCAGGCAGAAGCTGGCTGAGGGGGAGCTAAGGCCCAGCCTAAGGGGGCAGGGCGCTCCGCAGAGGGGGATGGACATGGCAGCAGAAGAGGAGAGCGAAAGAACAGCCCAGCGGTCCTCAGTGGACAACTCCTCAGGAAGATCAGTGGCTGCTGATTTCTGCAATCTTGATGTCAAACATTCAATATTAGTTCTTTTAGTCAAAAAAAGTATTATTTGGGAAAAAAATGTTTCTTTCATTAAAATATCAGAAACATATAAGAAAAAAAAAACTCGACCTAAATGAGGGAGGAATAGCATGAGACACATTTTCTGCTTTTTTCAAAGTCCCATTCCTACCCCATAAAAGTGGTACACGGTTTCTGCAGGACCCCAGGTGTACAGGAGAAGCCAAGGCCCTGAGCCTCCTTTTGCATAAACTTCTTTCTGTTTGTTACCTGTAAAACACCTTGGCTGGATGATATTTAACAGAAAGAGGACTGTGGGAGAGAGGCCAGCGGTTGGAGAATAAATTCCTCCTCTGGCTCAGTAGGTCTGTGAAAAAAGCCTGGTCTTATGTGCGACCCACATTCTCTATCTGGGCATAAATTCACAGAGCAGGGAATTTTGTGTGCTTGACATATATTTGGCAAAGGAGTTGTCGATTCTTGAGGCATCTGAACTAGAAATGAAGGGAGGAATTGGCTGGGGTGGCTTTTCTTTCTGTCAGTGCCTGCCCTCAGTCGTTGTGTCACCCTCTGTGAATGACCTTCAAATGACAGAGCAGCCATCATCCTTCTTTTATATCCGCTTGACTCACTTTCATGACCACCACTTATAAAGCAAGTCACTGTGCCTCCTTGGGGTTGGGGGCGTGGGGGGGCTAAGACCAGTGGAGACACATCTTCTGAGAGCCCTACAGACTTAGCTGCCCATAACAAACCCACTCCCAGATCTCCCAGATCTCCAAATCCACTCGGTTCTTTTAGTTCTCAAGAATTCTTGCTGCTCCTCTTTCTGAAGGGTGGTTTCCTCCTGCTACTCAGCTCACAAAAGAATGAGTAAAGCCAACCCCGATATCATCGACACCCAGTGAGGCCAGCGCCTCCGGGTCCAGGCGCTCTCCCTCCAAGTCCTAACATTCTCTAGGCTCCTGTTGACTCTGCATATTGTTCTGTTAAAAGGTCACCTGCTTTAAAATCCTTTCCACTCTCCTCCCGGTTATTTCTGATAGCCTCTTAGAAGCTTAAAAATAACACGTATTTCCTCAGTGACTTTGTATATTTCCATTTGAGAAACTTTATTTTGTTCCATGTGTTTCTAGGGGAACAGAGACGAAAATGGTTTATGTCCTCCTTCCTACAGTGGCCTGACTGATGCTGTCAGAATTGGAATTGTTCTCAAGTCCAAAGTGGGTACACCCAACCACAAGCTTAGCCTTAATGCAGAAGCTATGTGAACTGCAAAGACAATGGACATTGTTTGGTTGTTGGAAAATTCACTGCACTGTACTTCCTCTAATTGGGCAGCAAATTTTTAAATAGATTTAAGCCATTTTGCATAGAAATATAAAAGTGATTCACATAATGAGCATTATCATAACACTGTGTCTCATTATTAAAATAAAAGTGAGGGTAAGAAGTCAAGACGGAAGACAGTAGCGACTGAAAAGGCTGGACGGTCTGGAGGTGGGGAGCATCCTGTGAGGCAGACAAAATAAAGTTCTAGTTGAAGAACTGGGTCATAGTTACCTGACCGTGTTTACTTTCTGAAGATTCATCAAGCTCTACATCTATGATCACATTTTTCTGTATGTGTATCCTACTTCAATAATAGAAAGATGTTCTATGTATTAATAAAAAAGGATAGAATTTTATTTTCTGAGACAGGGTCTTGTTCTGTAGTCCAGGCTGGCCCTGAACTCACTAGGTAGCCCAGGCTGGCCTCAAAATCACAGCAATCCTCTTGCCTCAGCTTTCCAAGTGTTGGATTATAGGTTTACTCCACGATACCTGGCTAAAAAAGGATAGAATTTTTATATATTACAGAAATAAATAATTTAGGGCTTGACCTCAAGGAGCCTGCAGTCTGTAGGCAACTTTGACACCCAGTGTTTCTACCTACATTAGATTCGTAGTTGGGGCGAGTGCACCACAGTGAGGTAAGACGTGAACGTTGGAGGGAGCTGGAGCTAGTAGGAGGTATGTGGGAATTCTCTATGTGATCTTTGCAGGTTTTTAAAAAATCTAATCCTATTCTTAAAAAATTTTTTTTTCCAAAAAGAGTGTCATGTGAATGACTATGTAAGAGAAGATTATTTTTGTACCAAAGGAATTTGAAATGACCTTGTACAAGAAGAGATGCCTGAATGGGACCTTATAGGAAAATGAGATCACAACAAACAGTACAGGAAGGAAGGTTCGTAGACAGAGAACGTGTGCTGTGAGAGACTGGCACAGAAAAGGACAGTGCAAGGGTCTGTCAGGCCGGTGGAGTGGGAACCTGAAAACAGTGATGCACACAGGACTAGAAAAGCAGAGGACTCAGGAGGAGACTCCATGTGATTTGATTGTGTGGTGCTAGGGGTCAAGCCTGACCTCACACATGCTAGGCAAGTGTTTTACCACTGACTGTAATACTCAAAAAGTTAAGTCTGAATTGCTATTGTAATCTGATATTTTACAATGAAAGATAAATATGCTAATTTGAAAACAGATAGAAATTACCACAGTTAAATCAACTCCTTGCATATGTGTACATGTTCCACAGAGCGAAAGGAATTAAGTCATAACATTTCTGACACACCCACTATGTGCCTGGTGCTTGGTCTCCTGTATTACTCAATCATCTTAAGATCCTCAAGAAGCAGCTGCTCTTAGTTTATTTTACAGATAGAAAATCAAGAACGTGTTTGTTTCTAACAAATGCAAGAGTCATAAATATAAAAAGTAGATACAGCCACCTGAGATCTTGTCTGTTTCCAACAAAAACACAAAGTCATAAATGTCAAAAATAGATACAGCCCTTAGTGCCAGAACGTGCTTCAGTGGTGGAAATGGAACTCAGAGCTGGAAATAGGTTTACATTTATATTTAATTTGGCTTTTTTTAACTAAAAAGAAAATCGTATGGGAATAATTTAAGTTCTTCAAGACATACTGATTTGACAGACCCATTCATCAGGTGTGTTTTATGGACTAATTCAGACAGGCATGCTTGGCAGTGGTTAATTGCCATATGGAGTACCAAAAGCTGATAAAGTTTGGCCTATACAAAGTAGAAGTATTACAGGAGAGCTGTCCTTCAGGTCCATTGGAAAATCTTATTTGTGGAGTTAAAGATAACAAGACTCTGTCACATGGATTATGAGCCAGTCCTAAGAGCTCTGAGTTGTAGAACGTCTAAATCAATTCAACGAAAATGAAAAGGATATTACCTTCCTATCCTGAAGTTCTAGAAGCACTGTGACTTCCCTTCAAAGTCAAGCTGCTATGTATTTGAGAGTCATACAGCTCAATGGTTAGTAATAGCATTTTATGTCTCTTACTAAGCAGTTGGATGAGACACAAGGAGAATTTTTTATAAAAGGTTTTATTTTGGTTTTCAGTATCTCCCTAATCATGCAGGAAGAAAAGATTCATCAGAGATGCACAGATTTCATTTAGAATGTTTTTTCCTCTAGCATATATATATATATATATATATGGAGAATTAAATTCCCCAAGGAATTTTTTGTTTTAATTCCCAGCCAGCTATGTCCTATACTTGTCAGTCACAAGGTGGGATGGCAGCTGAGCTGACAGAGGCCTTTTGTTCTTTATCTTACCATTCTGTATCACAGGGTGTGATGAAAACTGGAACAAATAAGGGAATCACAGAACTGCCAGAACATTACATTTAAAAAATGGAATTATTTGAGTCAATCTGGAATGTCTGGTTCTTTTGGTTTAGGCCTCATGGGTAGCACTGTGCTTCAAAAACAACTTAAATTGGCTACCAGGATTCCAGGAGGGTAACATAATCTTGTACCTTTGTGGAAAGATGCTTATCTGTGTCTACTGTTAGCAGAAAGAGGCTGAATTCTACCTTTTCGTGTTTCAAAATGAAAATTTTTCAAATAAGTTCCAAACTTGAATGGAATTTGGAAATGCAAATGAGTGGAGAAACTTCCTTCAGTCTTTTTGGTTAGTGCTGAGTTTTATTTGAAATAAACGTCCTGCCATGAGTCAGTACCCTCTAGAGCCACAGAAATACCAAGCCTGGGCAAGGTTCATCCCTCCTACTTGCCCTTTGTGAGTTGGCAGTTAGAGAAAAGCATCCAGCAAAGGTTAGTAACCCTGAGTGCATACTTAGATCCCCAGAGAAGACTAGGACATTTTTAAATGAGACCAACAGCCTAATAACTCTTTTTGGAAAACACAGCCTGGAGCCCGGTGACCTCTGTGACCTTGGCCCCTTATGATGGCGTTGCTGCCCCATCCGAGGCCTTGTCAAAGCCCCTGACAGCTGGATAGTTCTCACTACTTTCTTGTCACCAACACACAAAACCGTAAGAGGCTGTCTGGCTTTGATAGACGGTAGGGAAAAGCAAAGGGAATACCTAGATATGAAGGAAGTTTAAGCGGCACCCTCCAACAATAGGAGAAAAGTTCCTACTGAGTGTTGGTTGTACCCAGACCTCCTAACTCTGCTGACTCGCTGTTCCACAGTGGACTGAATTCCTGCACTCCTTTGTGACCCATGGGCCTCGTCCTTGGGAGTTTGTCTAATTCTAACATTTGTTCTCTTCCAAGTATAGGATACATCTTCATGCTTAGCATATTCTAATAGCTTCAGAAGGACAATCCATGGTTCCAACCAGGAGGCTGAGGACCAGCTCCCCTGGAGCCTTCACCTGCAATAAGGATAGTAGGTATGCCTCTAAATTCTACCTGGAAGGCGCATGTGTACATGCGTGGGCATTCTCCTATACCACCACCACAAATAAAAAATGTAACGCTGACACAACATGGAGTAATGCAGTTGTTTCTCAGCCTTCGATATGCTCAAGACTCACCAGGGAGGGGGCTGAATCTCTGCACTTGGGGCCAACTCGTAGACGATGCCTCTGTGCTGCTGGCTATGCTGTCCACACTCTGAGGAGCAAGAACCTAATATATGATCTACATCCAACTTTCTTCAAGCGTCCCCAAATATCTTCTATGACTCTTATTTCTTCCCCACTCGGTATCTGAGTGGGAATCGTGCTATCTGCTTGCCCATCATGTCTCTTTAAGCAGAGAACATGAACTTTCCAGTGAAAGTGTTGAGACTCTTGCTTGGCAGACACCCTCCCCTGTGAAATACTTGGACAAGCACCATCCTCCCCACAGTCTAATTGAGACAGGGACAGAGAAGAGATCAGTATCTCGACCAGTTAGTTCGGAGGGAGACACCTGGAGATGACACTGTGAAGTGCTTGATGACAAGGGCTGGGCTGAGCTCTACCTCAGAACAGTAGCACAACATTCAGCAAACAACTACCATCGAGTCTTTCTGTTCTTGTCCTAAAGATGTTATCTCTTCTCTTCAGAGAAACTACACTCCAGGGCTACATGTGTATCCATTAAATGAATATATTTCATTTTCTATTTTCTAGAGCTTGATTTCAGATTGACTGAATCCCTCCTACACTTCTTGGAGCTCCAAGTTGCCAGGATGGATCGGGAGGCTGCAACTGCTCACATCTACTGCTCTGTCTTGTAGGAGCACCATGTTCCTTTCACTTGCTTGTGTATGTGTAACCCCCAAGCCTGCTGCCTCCTCACTGTGGGCTGCACTAAACACAGACATCGCCTGAAGGGAAGGGTGTCAGAGCAGTCCTGGTTGGTAGGCTGCCAAAGACTCAGCATAGGCTACATTTCAAGCTAGTTGGTTGTATCAGTTCTATCAGATAGGAGGATGTGTTAGGTGACATAAGAACTTATCAGATAGGAAGTGGGGAGAAGCAGAGGGAACTCATTTGAGTAGGAAGCACAGTGGCTCATTGGGCACCTGGGACAAGAATGCACATCTCAAAAAGGACTGAGGCTGAGAAATTCCGCATTTACCGGTCTTGCATTTTATCCTCAAGTAAATACAGTGAGTGTGCTCCCAGGAGGTGGAGGAGTTACTTTGTAGGATGTAAAAGAATATTAGATTAGAATATGCTTGATCTAAGGCCTCACCCCTCCCCATATGATATTCCTCTTACAACATTTTTATATATTTTTAGTCTCATCTTAAGCATTTCTTATTTGAGGTCTAGAATATGCCTCCATTCTCGTAGAACACGTAACACCACCACCAAGGAGTTACTGGCTGCTGTCAATACACACCTTATTGTAGGGCACCACACACATTCAATAATTTAATCTCTGTAACACTCCTAAAGGGGGCGTTCTATTATAATTCCCATTTTACTGATCGGGACACCAAGAAAGTAAGAGATTTAGTAATTTGCCCAAGAATTACTTACTTCTAATTTGAACCCAAGAAGAAGGGTTCCAAGACCAGTGAGCTTAAACATTTCTCAAACTGCCTCCTAAGGAGCCACAGAACAGCTACTGTCTTACAGAATTCAAGTCCTAAAATGTGTATGTAGCACATATCTATTACCTGCTCACTCGACATTTTGAAAAACCTACAATACACTGCTTTGTTCTTATCTTTAAAACTTCTGGTCTTAGTTTTCTGCTTTTCCTATTTTCTGTTTTACTTGTGGTAGGATCAGCACAGACCTCCTGGGGAAAAATTTGTGCCAAAGAGGAAAGATAAAGATTCCATCCATAACTCATCCTGGACAGGAAGCTGCTCCAAAACTGCAGGTGGGATTTGGGGAGGGATTTATGGGGGTGGGAGTGGAAGGGGGAGACAGCTTGTTGGATGGGAACTGGGAGATTTCTTGGGACACAGAGACAAACAGCAGAATGTTAGAATGGTATTTGTGAACATAGTAAACTAGTGCCCTTGAAGATCACTTTGCCATGTCTTCTCACTGATCCCTACTATGAACACTGAGCCTTGCCTCCTTCTTCAGGGAGAACACAGAGGCCGTCAGGAAGACCTTTCTACCTCTCGCTTGCACTGCTACCTGCATCTCTTTCTAACCTGGCTTCTCTCTTCCCATCTCCGAGGAAGAGCTGTCACACTTTCAAGGTGAATTCTTGACCGTTTGCTGTGAACTCCAACTCTTTCCTCCATCCTTTCCCTCCTGGTACCCTGCTTCTATTAGCTTTTTCTTCTAAGCATGGGCTTACACTGAATTTCCTCTTCCACAAAACCAAACGTTCCTCTCACCTGTGTCTCCTTGCAGCAATTTTCTCTCCATCTCTCCTAAAGATCCATCCAGATCACCCCCTCCAGGTCTTTCTCCAAGGTGCGCAGCCTGACCGCCATCTTTGCTGCTTTAAAATGGCTCCATTGAGGAGATCGCCAAGAATTTATCAATCCCAAGATAATATTCTATATTTACTTGTTTCCTTATTTCTGATGTATTTCACTGGATCATGAGGTTTATAACAGTAAGGATCTTGTTATAGTCAGTTACCTCCTTCATATCTGGCACAGAAAGTGCTCAATTAATATTAGTTTAATAATCAAAATTTACTAATCAAATTTAATATTAGTTTAATAGGTAAATATATTCTGACAAATCCTGTCTGTTTTTAGCCTTCTTTGCTGATTTCAAAATTAATTTCTCACTCTCTTTGATCCACATATCTAAAAGCAAACACAAATGCACTGTGTTGAAAGTGGAACTCAATATGACTTCTGTTCTCTTCCCGGAGCTGTCCTTTCTTGGTCATTCCAAGCGCAGTTAACAACCGTAGCATTCATGTAGGTACCCAAGGCAGCAGTCAGTTCTGGTTCTAAATTTCACCCACTTCCTTACTCCTGAGCTATCACTAAGTCCTGTCGTTTCTACTTGAATCAGATAGTATTCTTAGTTTCCAATAGTAAAATTCACTTTAGCTAGAAGGGGGTTAAATAATTACCTAATACACAGCAGGTGCCCTCTAGCGGTCCTCTGTGCCTGAGATGGAATCTGCACAAATGACCCTGTCAAGGCTGTTCCAAGGAAACCTGGGGCTGCATACCAACTTGAGGGTGGAAATGGTGAGATTTCTTCCATTGTGGTTCTTGTCCATATCTTCCCAGTATCATCTTCTTACCAAGGACCCCATGCTTTGGCTGAACCAAAAGACTTGGCCTTCCCCAAACATTACCCCTTTTCTCCTACTTCTATTTCTTCGTGCATACTCCTTTCTACTCTCTGGATTGGCCTTGCCTCATCCTCAAGACTCCTCTCCAGCATCACCTTCTCTTCCCATCAACAAACCCAGAGTTCCTTAGCCAGGGTGCAATACTCCCAACTTGGCTGTTCTTTGACACCTACCTAGATCAGTTCTTATTTTATTATTGCATGATTTTTTGCTTTCACTTTTGTCCTCAGGACAAAAAGAAACTAGACTATGAGCTCCTGAAGACAAACTACTGCCTGAGTTTTGTAGCCCTAATATGGTGTCTAGCTCAAAAGAAGACACAATTTATTAGATAATATTGTTGTGGGTGATAGTTGCCACCAGTACTGGAATGCTTTACTACATGTTAGGTACCGTCTAGACATAGAATTTTGACTTTGAGTATGAGCCAGAAGTTGCATGGTGTCTGATCCAGTGAATAAGGTGGATGAAGATACTCCATAATGTTTTTATTTGACAGAAATTTCAACAAACATTTTGAATTGATTCAGGATGTGGAGACAGCCATGACAGTGCAACTAAAGCCACTCAGAAAAGAAAACTTCCCACACTGCTTCACAGTGTCAGGAACAGTGGGACGGGTACGTTCACACTGAGGAAGAATAGTTTAGGAGGATTAACGGCAATGTGGTTTTATTGTAATTTTTAAAAAATGTAGGTGTACATTGTATTTTTAGCCCTTATGTATGTATATGTATATATATATATACATATGTATATATATATATATACATATATATATATATATACATATATATATATATATATATATATATATATATATTATAGTTATCCTTTGATGCCTGTGGGAAGTCTGCTTTCAGACTCCCCCTCTCCCTGCAGATGTCAACACCCATAAATGTACAGGCTCAGATTAAGTTATGTAATTCTTATAATGACTTTGCAAAATAGAAATGATTATACCCACTTATAGATGGAGAAAATGAACTTTACTGAAGGTATGTGACTTAATAAAGATATACACATTTTCCCAACATCACTTAACTAAAAAATGAGGCCAAGAGTTAGATCTGAATTTATTTGACTCCAAGACCACACATCTAACTAACATATTTTGTAGCTCCTTGTGAATATAAATGAGCCAGTGTGTGAAGCTTTATGTTATATTCTACAGTTAGAACTACTCTCTAGCCCATGCAGTCTTATTTTTATTAATTTATTTGTTTCATTTTGATTAGAATACATCTATTTCTTTCTATGTCTTAGAAGATGGTAAGCTTATTGAGGGCAGGAAGTCATATCTTTTTCAGTTCTGTGCCTGGCCACTTGCATTCATTTCCTAGGATGGCCAAAATAAAATGCCACAAATTGGATGTATCAAATAACACAAGTATGCTGTTCTGTGGTCTGGAGGCTAAGAGTCAGAGCTCCAGGGTGGGCAGGACCGCGCTCCACTTGCAGACAATGTGGAAGGATCTGTGCCATCCTCTTGGCCCGCTAGGGCTGCTATTATATATAGAATAGCATAGACTAGGTGGCTTATTAGCAACAGAAATTTTTATATCACAGGTTTAGGGACTGGAAAGTCTAAGACAAGTGATTAGATTCCCTATCCGGTGGCCTCCTTCCTGTTTCACATACAGCTGTCTTCTTTCTATGTTGGTAAGGGTCAAGGGAGCTCTCTGGAGTCTTAATTCCATCCGTGATGGCTCTACCCACATGACCTAGCCACTTCCCACAGTCCCATCTGCTAGCACCCTTACATTGCTGATTAGGATTTCAGTATACAAAATGGTGGCAGGGGGTGTGACCATTGGAGGGATTAGGTCAACTTGAAAATATTAAAAAATATCCTGGGTAGAGTTTTATAGCTCTGTGTGAATGACTCGTGGACAGGTGAATGGGGAAAGAATGTGTACCAGGTGTGGGTGGCTCAACTGGTAGCTTGAACTAAATAAAAAGGAAGAAGAAGAAAGATGGCTATAGCTCTTCCTGGGAAAGCTCCGTCCTTCAAATTGTCTCCAGACATCAACGTGTTCCTGCCTACACATCACCAATCTCCATCGCAGATTCACTCCGGCCTCCGACCTTATTCTCCTTGAACAGCGATGAGCCACAGCGGACTCACACCGCTAGTCCTGCAGGCTCGAACTGGGGTTCTTCTAGCTCACATCTGGGCGCCTCCAGACCTTCCAGCTCTTGCACATGGCATGCAGGCTGCTATTTTGTATTATCTCTGTCCTGAGACTTATTATGAGACTTATCCCCTTATTTATAATTTCTGTTAATTCTGCCTCTCCAAGAATCTTAATCAATATAGGAACAACACAAAAATCCAGTCAATAGCAACTTTTCTCCCAATTTCCTGAAATTCTTTTGCTTGAGGCAGCATAATTTTAATTTTCATCCAGTATTCTCCCTGTGCATGTGTCTCTGTGTCCAAATTTTCTCTTTTTGTAAGAACATCATTCGCATTGGATTAGGATCCACCCTAGTGACCTCATCCCACCTTAACTGTCTACACAGACCCTATTACCGAATGAGTCATACCCTCAAGTCCTGAGGGCTAAAATCTGAACAACTTTTGGGGGAAGGGACACAATTCAACCCATACTACTGTGTCTAGCAAAGTGTCTTGAACTTATCAGATGCTCAGTTAAGATTTGTTCAAAGACTTTGAAGGCCACTAGCAGGACTTGGCCTTCACTCACTCTGTAGAGGACCCACCGGCAAGGATGAGATGAAGAAGCATTGGCTGGTGGCTACATCACATCCTGCTGCATCTCTACAAGGCTGGAGAATGGAGAGGCACAAAGTGAAGCAGATCATCGTCCTTAAAATGGTTTCTATTAGAGCTGTGGGCACCCACCAAGGGTATAGTGTCCTGGAGTTCATTTGTGCTTAAGAAGAAAAGAGATTTCGGCTGGCTGCTTTTATGGCAGTAGTGTCAGGCCAAGGGGTCATAAACATGCCATCCTCTGGAATGCATCTGCTTGCTGTACTTGGCTGATCCCTCAAGAGCTGGATGAAGTCCAGCCAACATCTGAGTCCCGGCATCCATGTGAGAGCTCATGAGAGTATGTCCCGCCTCCTCGGCCCCACGCTCAGTGCGTGCCTGTCCCATCCCCAGAAAGAGTCTTGGATTTAAGCATCATAGTGAGAATATCTTAGATGCCAGACAATTTATGTGTCTTGTGTCATTCAGTCTTCCCTACAACATCACAAAGCTGAGTTTTCATCTAATTGAGAAATATATATATATATATATATATATATATATATATATATATATATATGAATAACATCTGTAGAGTTTAGTAAATAATAATGAAATGTGTGATCACCACCCAGGATAAAAACCAGAGCACTGCCAGCGTTGTGGAGGCTTCTGTGCGCCCCTCTCCGTTTTATCACGCTCTTCTCCCTGGAAGAGGAACAACATGTGAAGCTGGTATTAATCATCCCCTGCTCTTCTTTACAGTTGACCAAGAATGTACACATCTCTTAAATATAATACTTAATTTGGTCAATTTTTGCTCTTTATACAGTTGGAATCACAGTGCCTCTAGTCCGAGTAGCTCATTTCTTTTGATCATTATTATGGGTATTTTTTGGCTTCATCCATGTTGATAGTAGTTCACTTGGGATTTTTTCTGCTATGCAGTTAGTTATTCCTTTGTATATGCATTCTTCTGCATGGGGATGTCCAATTTTCTCAGCCCCATTTGTCAAAGAGGCTATCCTTTTTCCAGTGTATGTTTTTGGTTCCTTTATCAAAGATCAGGTAGCTGAGGGTATTTGAGTTACCTCTGCATCCTCAGTTCTGTTCCACTGGTCTATCTGTCTGTTTTTGTGCCAGTACCATATTGTTCTTTATAGTATCACTTAATGTCTGCTATTGTAATGCCTCCTTCCTAAATCTTGTTACTCAAGATTGCTGTGGCTACTCTAGGTTTCCTTTGGTTCCATATGAATTTAAAGATTATTTTTTTCCAAGTTCTATGAAAAAATTGATGGTATTGTGATAGGAATTGCATTGAATCTGTATGTCAGTTTTGGCAGTATAGTCATTTTGACTATATAGATTCTGCCTATCCAAGAGCAGAGGATGTCTTTCCATTTTCCGATGTCATCTACAACTTCTTTCTTCAGTTTAATGTAGTTTTCTTTATATAGGTCCTTCACGTCCTTTGTTAGGTATACTCCTGGGTATTTAATTTTCTGCTGGGCTATTGAGAATGAGATTATTCTTCTGAGCTCTTTCTCAGTGAGTTTATTGTTGGTGTAGAGAAAAGCTATTTTTTTTTAGTATTGATGTTGTAGCCTGCGATTTGGCTGAATTTGGTTATTATTTCCAATAATTTAATAGTGGGGTTTTTGGAGTATTCTATGTAGATAATCATATCTCCTGCAAATAAGGATAGTTTGACTTCCTCCTTTCCAATGCAAGTCCCCTTTATTATAAATACATTACAATTTTTTATTCTACTCTTCATGGGTATTTAAAGTGCTATCAATTAGAGCTGCTACACACAACGCTGCTAGTGTCTTTCTTCTGCTGATCTTGAACACACATAAGAAGAGATTCTCTGAGCTATGTACTTACAGGATCAATAGGTGGATTTAAGATATGTCATATAAATTTTACTTGATAATGCTAATGTGTTTTTGCAAGTGCTTATACTAAATTACATCCCTGCTAACAGAGGATTAGAGGCTTCATTGTTCTATATCCTTGTTGATGTTTAGATTTATCAAAATTTTGCCCAACCAGTTTGCACAGTTATAATTTTAGTACACATTCCCTAACCTAGTATTAGAGATGAACACTAATAAGATCAAATTTCTCTCTCAAAAATGCCTGATCTAGCTCATTTTTCTTATAAACACATAAGAATTTTTAATATGCTCTAGATACTGATCTTTTAAATTTTTGTGTATTGAAATTCTGTGTTCATCTTTATGACTTCTCTTTTCACTTTCTATATGGTATCTTTTGATGAGCAGCTATTAAATAGAATTGGTGTATCTCATTTTATTCTCTGATCTATATTTTTGTATCTTGATAGAGAAATTCTTTCCACTAGAATACCATAAAAATACTCTCACTGTAAGGTGTGGTGGTGTGTACCAGTATACCTGTAATCCTAGCACTTATGAACCTAAGGCTAGAGAATCACAAATTTGAGACCCTGTCAAAAAATTAGTTTTTAAAATTTTTTTCTTTTTTCTCTCTCTCTCTCTCTCTCTCTCTCTCTCTCTCTCTCTCTCTCTCTCTCTTTTGAGACAGAGTCTCGCTGTGTAGCCCAACTGGTCCTGAATTCAGGCAAGGTGGCACCCAGGCTGAGCTTGGACTCAAGGCAATCCTCCTGTCTCAGCCTCCCTCGTGCTGGGATTAGAGGCTTGTACCACCACACAGGGCCTATGTGGTGCTGGGGAATTGAACTCAGGTACTTAGCATTTGCTAGGCAAGCGCTTTAACTGCTGAGCTATTCCTCCAGTCCCCTAACTTTTTTTCTTTGTTACTTAAGACATTATTTTTTTTAAAAAGGAAAGGACTTTATTTTGTTTGGCCTTGATGTTTGTGTAGGATATAAAGATGAATTTAACTTTAGGTTTTTTCCATATGGATAACCAATTATCCCAACACCATTTTTTTTCCCATGCTGATTACAAAGGCTACTCTATCTTAACTAGTTTCTGTGTGTTCAGTGGAAACAGTTCACATCCCTCTACTCTAGTCTCCTCCATGGTCACCTGATCTGCTCTACCACCCATGTCACACTGACTTGATTCCTGTATCTGTATCATATTTTGCATGTGTTAGGGAAAGTCTCCCCAGCTCTTTCTTCTTTTCTTCTTTTTCATTCTTTTTTGGTGACTGTAGATAGGCCTTTGCTTTTCTATTAAAATTTTGGAATTAATTTACCAACTTTTAGAAAAATCTTCAAAAGAATATTAACTGTAGCCTATTGAATCTTTACGATTCAGTAGACTGTTAAATAATCCTGTTTGGTAAAACTACTCTATGGTTTCATTTATTTAGGTCTGCTTTACTCTTTTTCAATGAAGTTCTGTAATTTTTTTCCACAAAGCACTTTCACTCTTCCTGATTAGATTTGGTACTTTATACATTTTGATATTTTCCATAAATGTCTATCTTTTAAAGAAAATACATAACATAACTTGCATACTCAGAGCTCAAAGTTTTGAATTAAGATAAAATCTTTGAAAATCTCTTGAATCTAAAGGTTGATAATTAACGAGTGCTTTGCAATAAGACTAGATGAAGTCACAATATACAATCACAGTCTTGTCCAGCATGCACATTTGTCTGAATCTATTGAAGGTTATGAATCATTGAAGTTTGTTGTGATTATTGAGGTGTGTGAATTTACTTCTACCGTAAATATTACATCCCCATTGTTTCACTTTTTCCTCCCACTTCCCTTCTCCCTGCCCCACTTTGCCTTCTTTTTAATTGATTTTCTTTACTTCTTGCTTTTTTTTTGTCTAAAATATTCCCCTCCTTTTTTTTTTTTTTTTTTTTTTTTGAAACAGGGTCTCGCTCTGTGGTCCAGGCTGGTCCTGAATTCACTTCAGAGCCCAGGCTTCCCTTGGCAATCCTCCTGTCTCAGCCTCCCGAGTGCTGGGATTACAGATGTGCGCCACCACGCCCAGCTTATGTGGTGCTGGGTAATCGAACTCGGGTACTTAGCGCTTGGCTTAGCGCTTGCTCAAGAGCTTTAACCGCTGAACCATTCCTCCAGCCCAAGGGTATTCTTTACAGCGGACATCCCCCAAACCCTGAGCCTGTCAGTAGCCTGTAATGTATGAATATGCATATGCACACAATGGGGAACATACTATTAAGAACTTAATTAGCATGAAGTGCTTGAATCATCTAAAAGAACTATCCTGCCAATCCTGCCTTGGAAACATTAGCTTCCATGAAACTGGCTCTTAGTTCCAAAAAGATTGAAGATGGCTACTTTAGAATGTTCCTTAACAAGTGTATATTGCTAAGGAAGTCTTCCATTTCAGGGCATTCTTATTCTTGTACGATGACATTTGACTGCTAATAGAGTTCAAAGTTGACAGAACATTGGAAATAATATCCTGGTGTGTTCTGATTTTCTTTGCTGCTGCCAAGAAGAATTCAGTGCTATTGCAACTACTGGTCTCTGAGGGTAACAGGAGATTCATGGCTATAAAACTAGGGTTACTCTCTTTTAGAACATTTTTATCCCCCTCTACCTTCTGCATCTGGAGGTTCATCTCTTCTGGACATCTCATTAGCGGATCAATCACACAGTGTCTGTGGCCTTTGTGACTGGCTTCTTTCACTGAAATGCAAATGTTTTCAAGATTCATCTGTATTGTAACATGTGATGATGCTTCATTTTGTTTCATGACTAAAATAATATTCCCCATTGTGTGCATATGCCATATTTTATTTATTCCTTTATCAATTCATAGACATCTAGGCAGATTCCCCTTCTGGGCTATTATGATTAATTTTACTATTTAATCAAGTTTTATGTGCAAATACATTTTTCAGTTCTATTACACACACACACACACACACACACACACACACACACACATATATATATATATATATATATATATATATATATATATATATATGCATACACATATATATGTACATATATATGCCAGTGGAATTACTATGGAGTCATAGAGTAATTTATTTAACATTTTGGGGATCTGTAAAACTACATCCCAATGTGGCTACACAATGTGGCTACACAACTTTATATATTACCTTTTTTATTTAGCTATTATTATTCATATTCTGCAGTTTTACTATTATGTGATTCTGTGTAGGTTTTTTTCTTGACCTTTAATGAGTGTTGTTGCAATTCTGGGTTTGCCTGTTGAGGAATCCAGAGAGGACTGGATTGTGTGGGATTGTCACTTGATGCATCGTCAGGAGTGATGTAAATTAGGGGGGAACTGGTTGGAGAGAGAGGACCACCAGCACAGGGGGTTGGGATCATATCTTGTTTTCTGCCCCTTCCTCTCTGGCTCTCTCTTTCCCCTTTTTGATTCTTAGCTGCAAAGAGGTGAGCACCCTTTCTCTGCTGCCTTCCTACAGGCCCGGAAACAATGGAACCCACTGGATGTAAACTGATACTTCTGAAACTGTGAGCCGAAGTAAGGTTTTTCTCCTTTAAATTGTATTCAAAAGGTACTTTATTCCAGGAATGGAAAGGTGACTACTGTTAGGTCAAAGAAAGACCTTGGCAGAACCAAAAATATGACCAGCAGCAGAAGAATTTGGAGGTAAAGTTTACTGCTGCCATGATCCCATACCTGGGCAGCAAGGCCAGGCAGAATGCCCCTCCATGACCTTATGCCTGGCTAACAGGTCCAGGCATTCAGGCAGGTGTAAGGCACAAAGGATAAAGCATGACTGCTAAGGTGTAGAGGGGATAAGAAAGGAGGAGAAAAGGGGGAGAGGGGTATGAGATAAAGGGGGTAAGAAAAAGCGGGTTAAAAAAAAGGAACAAAAGGGCTAACTGTGGAGTAACAGTTTTTAAGTAGTGTGGGTGGATTAGCCAAGCAAGAGGGTCAGGGACTGAGCAGAAGCAGACAAAGTAGAGCAACCTGATAGGTCGGAGGAGCACTGGATTATGGGTTAAAAGAGGCAGGTCCTCTGTGGGGGGCAAGGAGGTTGTCCTCAGATGGCCATCTACCGGGGTCTGCAAGGTTGTTATGTCGGGGCTGGAGAAGTCAGGTTGCTGTGGCTGGGAACGTAGGAATAACTATCTGAAAGCCGGGGTCATACACGGAAAGCCAAGCTGTGTGTGTGGAAACCTAGAGATATTTAGCCCAAGAGTTACAACAGGGAGAGACCACAACTAGCATAGCAGGCCTAGGAAAAATAGTGCTAACAACAACTACAAAAGAAACCCTCAAGTAAAGGTCAGCGGTGTTCACTTAGCTCTGGGTTTCAACTGTCATCTCACTCATGGGATTTGAAGAGTTTAATTTGAAGACAGTCTGGCAATATGCTTAAAGCAAAAGGTCACGCTTTTTCTCCTCCTTCATTTTATTGCTTCGATTGGACAGGTCAGTCTGTGTAGCTAAGTTGTTTTGCTACCAGAGGCAAAACTCCAGATAGTCTTTTCCTGGTACGTAAGTGAAACGTGACAAGTGCTATTCGTGTTAGCTCAGCTGAGCCTCACAGCAACTGCAAGTTCCACCACGGCATAAAGACAAGGAAATCTTGACAAAAAGAATAATCTGCCTAACGTCGCACAGCCCAACAGTGATAAGAGCCAAGGCTGGACTCAAAAAAAAAGGGTGGCTTTAGACTCTTACCTGAGAAATACTTCTTGGTCCCCACAGATCACCACTGTCTCATTTTCTCCTATAATGTAGCCTGAGCAATTTTTCTTCATGAACGCTCCTTAAATCCCTGTATAACTCCATATTAGCCTCTAGACGGAGTGTAAACATTTTGCAACAACCAATAAGCCCCTTCCCAGCCTGCCCTTGTTTTAGGCTGGTCTCTGGCAGCTCCTCTCAAATCCTGGGCCGTTCAGCAGAGCCTGAAGAGCCCGAAGGACAGCCATGAAGACACGTTTACTCCACACTTGGAGACCTTTTCTTTCTTGTTCACCAAGTATCCCTAAAGAGTAGGACACCCTGAACGAGGGAACCGCAACAGTGTGATCCAGTCTCGGCAGTTTCCGACACCGAAAATGGCCTTGCGCCATCGCGTGCAGTTCATGAAGACTCTCCACGGCAGATCTGGGATACCCATGTTGGGGGTCATCACCACGCAGCGATTTGTGTGGTCTCGGCCTCCTCTGATCCTGCATCAAAGAAGTTTTTGCCCCCGAGCGGGGCTGAAGCCTGGTGACCTGGCTCTCTGCGGACATGGGGGCGGACCAGAGAGGGGACCGCAGCGAGGACTCCGTTCGGCTCCTCACGGCAAGTGTCCCAGGCCTCGCTCACTTGTCAGGCAGCCTGTCTGGCTCACGTGATTTGTTCTTTCCGCCTCTGCGGCTTGGTAAAGCCACCCAAAACTTCAGCCAGAAATACAGCTGCAGACCAGCGCTGCCAGGATGTCCTCCTGCTTCTCCCACACAAGGGGCCCAGGTGTACTGGGGTGACTCTCCATCGGCCCGTCGCCCCCGTGGGCCTCTGAGGCAGGTTTGTGTGCACAGGGTTTTTTTGGGGGTGAATGTCAGGCACTTCTGAGAGCAGCTTATGTTCTCTCTCCCCTTCTTCTCACCCAGGAGATTACTTCCTCCTGGCTGCATGGTGGGTTCCTTGGAGATTGGTGAGGCCACAAGTAGAGTGCAAAGCTCTGGGACTCCGTGGGAAGCCAGATGTGAGTTCAAATCCTGGCTCGGCCACTGGTTGGTTATATGATCTCAGACAAACTAAGCCTTTATTTCCTCACCCATAAAATTCCCTGGAAAAATGCGAATGAATGACTACTTTGAAGAGTTGTTGAAAGGATTAGAAGCAATTATATAGAGCCTGATATGAAGTAAGCACTCAAAAATTGATGGCTACAGTTAATAATAGCATTTTGTCGGATTTGAACCTTAGGGTAATGGCCTGCATGACTTCAGAGTTTCCGAGGGCAGAGCGCGAACATTCAGTTTCCATCCATGCCAGGCAATGAAGTAGGTTGGAGTCGAGAGGTGGTCATACCCCAGACTCCAGAGATTGGGACTCGCCCTGATTCTTGGCTTGTTACCCATGGAACCTCAAGGTTCACCCCTTTTCTGGGCAGGGCACAGACTCTCAGCTTCAAGGACCCCTTCTTTCTTTTTTCTGAACCTCTTGAACAATTTTCCCAGAGCTAATATTTAATATATAATTTCACAATTAGCATTCCCCAGTAACTGTCTCCAACAGCCTTGGGAACTTTGATGTGGACTCTGTGGCACTGCCCTCCCCAAAGCAAGCTGGCCATGATGGAGGATACGGGACAGTCCCTCCCTTCAACCTTCAGAGGTTTATTGCAGACATTTCCCTGTGTGCTACAGGTTGGCATCTCAATCCAGCTGTGGTCTTTGCTGTGGCAGCAGTCCAGGCAGGGAGGGGGAGATATATATAAATGCACAAACAATTTACCTTTCCGGCCTGTGAGCTTAAAATCCCCTTTACAATTGTGGCTGAACTTTGGGAGAAAACAGGATGCTGCGAGGCTCCTCAAGGATAATCCTGTGGGATTTGAGCAATCTTCCCAGCCAGACGTTACAATGTGCTAACACCCTTGTGAGTCATGAACTAACTCATGGTCAATTCTGTTTGGAGAACAGGATGAATAATTGAAAGTCACTGGGTGTTTGCCTGAATCTGGGCCTAACCCAGTATTTATTCTGTTTTCTTGTCTCTGTTTGCATAAAGCAAACATGTCTATTTTCCCATCTTCCTCCGCACACCTTGCCTAGTCCACAGTCCAGCACAGTCTAAACGTCCTGTAAGGTGACCCGGCTTGCTTCCCTAGCATCTTTGTCTAGACAACTGGATGTGATGGTAGGTGCAAACTTGAAGCTAATTTTCCTTAACTCTCTTGGGATAATTTATACTAACAGACAAGTTACAAAAATAAAACGAAGAGTTCCCCCATCTCCTTAAACAAACTTCCCTTAATGCTAATACACTGTGTAACTGAAGGATAATTGTCAAACCAATAAAATAACATTGGTGCAATACTATTAACTGAACAGCAGTCTTCATCTGAATTTTAAGTTTCCCCATCATTATCTTTTTTTCCCCAGAATTCCAACACTGCAGTTGTCATGCCTTTCTAGTTTCTTCTAATCTGTAATAGTTTGTCAGTCATTGATTATCCTTTATAAGCTTGACTATGTTTGAAGAATACTGGTTAATTATTTCATAGAATGTCTATGTGGATTTATATGATATTTTCACATAGTTTGACTGAGATTGTGCGCTTTTTGGGGGAAAGTAGCACAGAAGTGCTTTTGTGTTCTTCTTATAGTGTTGTGTCAAGAGACATATATCATCATGATGTGTTTTCACTGGTGATGTTGGCCTTGAACAATACTGACTAGACTTGTTTTCTTTATGCTTAACTTATTCAACATTTGTTCCTCTTTGTTGATAATCATTCTCTTTGTAAACTCATCTCGTCTTGTAGTTTTAAGTACCTTATATTTTATTTATTTATTTATTTTTTGAGACAGGGTCTTGCTCTGTGGCCCAGGCTGGCCTGAATTCACTACGGAGCCCAGGCTGGCCTTGGACTCACGGCAATCCTCCTGCCTCAGCTTCCTGAGTGCTGGGATTACAGGTGTGCGCCACCACGCCCTGCTTATGTGGTGCTGGGGAATCGAACTCGGGTACTTAGCGCTTGGCTTAGAGCTTGCTCAAGCGCTTTAACCGCTGAGCCATTCCTCCAGCCCCAGTTTTAAGTATCTTCTGCCTACATCTCATATATTCCCAAATTTGTATTCTAGATTATTCCTTTGAATTTTTGTACAAATGGCCAACAGCCTATTCAGCCTTTGTACCTGAAATCTAATAAATATTTTAAACCTAGCATTCAGTATGAAATTCCTGGACTTTTAGAAGTGTTCTATATCTTAGTAAATGACAACCCAGTTTTCCAGTAGCTCACATACAAAATCTTGGGTCATCCTTCTTCTTCCTAAACTAAATCTAGTTTGTTAAATAATGCTACTGGTTCCTAGTTTAAAAACAAAAAATCCATCCTGGATCTATTCACTTCTTGTTACCTTCCAAATAATCCCCAGACCTGACTCACTATCAAAAACTTTACCCATATTATTGAAATTGTCGACCAACTGTTCTCCTTGATTCTGGCCTTGGGCTCCCTGGAAACTTTTCCATATTCAGCAGCCATAGTAATCTTTCATATATTTATTTCAGCTATTGAGCTGCTCACACTACTCAGTTAGAGGCTAAAATCCTTTTCTAGGGTCCTAAAAGGCCCAATGATCTAATCTTGTTCCCTCTCCAGTCACACTTTTGTGAATTTATGTCCCACTACCAGTTGAGTATTTTTTTAAGAGTAGGTAAAGCAAGTCTTTGTGTAGAAATGAAGAATGGAGTGGTAAAAGCTCTGGGAGGAGGTCTCAAGTAGGTTGTCCTGAGTATCCCTTATGTGAAATACTTAGCACCAGGTTTTTGGATTTGTGGAATTTTTCAAATATTGAAATATTTACATATACATAGTGATATATCCTGGCAGTGAGACTCAAGTCTAAATGGAATTTCTTTACATTTTATATACATTTCATACATATAACATGAAGATAATTTTATATAATATTTTTGGTTCACCTGCATTTTGGCTACAGCCCATCACATGAGTCAGCTGTGGTATTTTCCACTTGTGTAGTCGTGTCTGTGCTTAAAAAATTTTAAAGTTTAAAATACTTCAGATTGCAGATTTTCTAAGTAGGGAGGCTCACCCTGTACTCTCTCCTCACTATTCCTTAACGTCATCAAATATGTTCCTGCCTTAAGGTCTTCGTTCAGAATTCCTCTCAGTAGTTAGTCCTCCTTTTCAGCATTTCCCCATTCAGCAAATCTGTGACTAATCTAATCGCACATCATTCTTGAAGTCTGGCCCCCTTATTCCTTACTCCTGTTCATTCTCACATTTTCTCCCATATAAACACTGAGCAAACCTACCACTTCTCCTCTTCATGGCTGACATATGGATTCACCATGCTGTTGCCTAGCTCATCTCTTTGGTGAGTGTCAATCAGTTCCCTCACTGCCGCCCATGTGGTCCTTCAAATTGCAAATCTGATCAAATCACAGCCTGCTTGAGCACATTTTAATGACTCTCTTCTCCTGGTGGAATATGGACTGCAATTCTTAATATGTCCTACACAGTCTTCCAAGTATGTCTGTGGCTTTCTATTCCAGCTATGCTGGCCATTTCTCCACTCTTCAGATGGTGTCCACTTTCCCCTGCCATTTCCTCTGGAAAACACTCCTTCCACCAAATTCTGTCCGCAAAGCCCATCCTTCCTTTGTCTAGTTAAGGCTTACATGCACTTCCCACTGCAGCAGAATGGTCACTTCTTCAGCAGAGTTTCTCTTTGCACTTCAATCTTGGGGGGGCGTCTTTGTTTCATACCACCAAAGACTCTTGCTTCTTGCTTCTTGTTTACAGATTACTTCTGCTAGCTTATAAATGTATGTCTATTGGTCTGGTTACTTGTCAAATATCTCACTTTATCCTCTAGATGATAAATTTCATTTTAGCATGGAGTAAAATACCTGACACACTATTGGCATTCAATAAGTGTTTGTTGAATAAATGGATAAATTGATGAAAATAAAACCATGTTTTCGAAAGACAAATCTGACAAATCAATTAATAGAAGAAAGAGAAAGTGAAAGAAAGAAGTTCGGAATAATTAGGAGACTGGTAGAGCAGCATAGGATGGGAAAGAGGAAATGAGATTCTAAATTAGAGTGTTGAAAAGGGGAATGGAAAGTAACTGTCTTTTGGGGGGACTATACTGTGGTACTGATATGCAGGGTCCACCACAAATAGCCCAGCAACAGTCAAGATTCTGTACTCTGTGCCAGCTGCTCACCCCGAGTATGAATGGGGATATCAGCAAGCTGTTGGTCTGGTCAGCAGTTTCAACACTGGGGCAAGAATAAATGTACTTTCTAAGACATCTTGTCTCTTAGAAAAGACAAAGCCATTTGATCAACCAAGAAATCCTAGCACTGTTTAGCCACCTTCTGGACCCCGGCGGTTCACAAATAAGCTGGTTGATGTGTTTTTAACAGCCTCTGATGCATTTGACTACAGTTTCAATTCAGATGGTTCCATTACTACAAGAAGCAACTTCATTTTGAGGAGGGCCCAGAGCCCAGACTGTACTCACTGCCTGTCATATAATTTAGCCTCAGTCATACCTCAGACAATATTTATACAAGGTCACTTCTTCAAACCATGTCTAGCCTTCCCAAATGACAATATTATTTATGCCAAATGCTTCTCCTCAGAGATGGAAAACTGCCAACTCTGGTTTAATAGGCTATACGGACAGGCTAGAAAAACATCATTTGTAGCACACACAGTTTATGTATTTAGTATATAACTAGGAGTACAGACTGATCATTGGAAACATGGCCGAAAACTGGCCCCAGGAAAAAAAAAAAAAGCCACAAAAGCACTAAGGTTTGGATCTTTCCTCCCTGATATTGGTTTTGGAAGCCTTATGCTTGGCTGGAATTATGAATGCACAAGAGAGAGCTGCCTCAGACTTTAGTGGCTACCTGAATATCCAAAGCAGGGGAAACCTGCAAAAGGAAATTTAACTTGGGCGTGTGTGCCCAGCAGCCATCCTCCTGTGGTTGCAAATTAATGTGACCAACCAGTGAAACAGGCAGCCCAGGGGCCTCTGGTAACAAAGAACAGTCTAACTCATTGATGTTAATTTACCAAATTTTTCACATCCCACAATCTGGAATAGAAATCAGTGGCCAAAAGAATGCCTCCTCTACACCTCAGTCAAAACACCTATAAAAATCTAGATACCAGGAGGCAAAGTCTGGAACATAAACTACTTCATCATGTTGCCAGTGAGTTATTAAAGTACAGCATGATGGAGCTGCCAGGGGCGTCTGGGCTGCCCTTGCTTCCAAGCTCCATTCTTGGTGGTGTCTTTAATAAGGCATTTGGTCAAAATATATTGGTGACAACTTCTTTCTCTTAAAATCTAGTGAAAGATACAAGTTGTACATTCCATTTAATATTTTATGAACCACTAAGACTTTAAAATATCTGTCTGGTAAAGAATTGACAAACTTTATGAGGCTGATCTTACAAAAGTACGAAATACGTCTTTGACTTTGCATGACTTGTTGGTAAGTATAACTAATAAACAACTAGTGTTTGGAATGATTTACTTCTTTGTGTGTGGGAAAGGGTGTATTGAAGATTAGACCTAAAGCCTTCCCACTGACATACATCCCCAGCTTTTAAAAAAAGTTTTGGTTTTCTGAGAGGGTCTTTCTATGTCACTAAATTTCCCATGCTCGGCCTCAACTTGCAATCAATCCTCTTGCCTCAGCCTCCCACAGTGCTTGGATTACATGTCTGCACCAGCGGGCCCAGTTAGAATGATCTATATTCTTGTAATATGTGTTTTGAAGGCTTTGCTATCTTTTTTTCAATCACTCTTTCCAGAGGAATTGTCAATACATTTAATAATACTTAATATGATTATGTTTATTTTTAAATAACATTAACCCTTTGTGGAGAACATACTCTGGCTAATTTTACACCCAGGCATTGATTTCAGGACAATGATCAGAAATGTATACAAAGGCATTCATGCAGAATTACTTATTTTTGAAAGCAATTTACAGTAATAGGAAGCTGGCTGAACAAACTAACCATATGATGAAATACTATACATGCATAAAAATCATGTTATAGGAAATTATCTCTCCTATTGTATAAAGTTCATAGTACACTACAAGCAAAAATAGATGACAAGAGAGTATTACAAAATATATATCTAGATGTAATCACATCAAAACATTAACCCATGCAGGACAGCCTTGGATGATTCCTGCCCAGGGTGATTCAGATGGGCTTTGAGACGTGGCTGAAGAACTGTTACCTAGGAGATTCATTTATATATATAATTAGGTGATACATTTGAACATCAAGAATTGTTCTGCACTTTTATTACAGAAATAATTTTCTTCCCAGGTATCATCCAAATGAGGAAGGGTACCATGGCATTTTCTGCCTCTTCTCGTTTAGTGTGGCTTAGGCAGTACCAGTGTGGGACTTCCAGTGACTACCTCCCTGACTACCTCTCCTTAAGTCAAGAGAAAGCAAGCTGACTTGAATCTCAGGCAGTAAGACCCCAGTGTCCTTGGCAGTAAAACATTGCCATATGCTATCCAACATTACAGACTCACGGGTAACCCCTGAAACTGTCTTCATGTCTCCACCATCCCACAGCACAGAGATTTATTAGGATATTGTAAATAAAACTTAGATAAACAGAAACATGAAACAGGAGGCCCCACAGGCTAGGAAACAAAAATCTAAAACGTAGAACTTCTTCATCAGTCTCTCTGGCAAGTGGACATGATGCATAATTTACTAAAACAGCAGCATTCTGAAGGCATGATTACAGGAAGGAGAAAGATGAATGAAGCTTTTTGCTGAAGACTGACTCTGTGTGCATGGGGGGAGCGAGTCTTCTAGGCTTTTCTTTTTGGACAAGCTCAGTGCTTCTCATGCAGCGACCATTCTTCTCTCTTTTTTAGCATTACTCCTTGGCTGGCACCTGCGTGGAGGCAATAGGCAAAGCAATCAGGATGACAATGATGTCTGTGGTCTGAATCATTGAGATTGGGGAGACCAAAGATACACCCTGGGGATGGTGCCACATTTGAGATGGAAGAAAAAAGAGGGATACAAAAGTCACAATGTGAACGAGTCCTTTCTGTACGAAACCATATAAATATCATTCGCTTTAAGCTGGAGACTTTAGCCCAAAACATACTTTGAAGACAATGTAGTTTTGTTTTATGTGATGCTAATGTATCTTTGTCCAAGGCAAAACAGTCCAGATGTACAGAATAAAACAAAAGAAAATTGTGCTTGAATATTTTCAATAGCTCAACTGTTTCATTGCTTTTAAAATTTTTAAAAAGAAAAACATTCATGAAGTAAATAATTATAGACATATAAAGGAAATCCAAAATGTTGATGTATTAAGAAAAATGTGTATGGCTTAAAATGGCCCTACTGACTGTGGAGAACAAAGATTCACACTCTGAAAAGTCACACTGACATTTTTGCTTCAATGTGGTACCAAAAGTGGGAGCTAGTATGGGTTCCCTTTTGCTTCTTGGGCCAAAGTACTGTCTGGCTCACTTTGCAGTGAAACTCCCCAAGGGCTCACTCACTCAGCAGCAATGCCTGACGACGCATCCTCCAGGAGGGGAAGATTGAAAACTGTTGCCTCTGTGGTTCCTGAGGCTACGTTCAGACTGGAGCAATTGTGCAGTCAAATTGGCCTGTCTTAGGGACTTTGGCTCTCAAACGGCAGGGAGTGTTCAGACTAAACTAGAGGTTATTTTACAAGGACCATCAAAATCCTCATTTGCATGTGTGAAATTCCTGTCGAGAGGCTGGTTTTTTGAATCAAGCTGGTTGGGCCAGATGACATGTGGAGTCTACCAGTGTGAGTGCGAATAGCTGACCTTTCCCTTTCTCTGGCCTAAATTACTAGCTAGTTGTTTGATTTTCACCACAAGTGATTCCAGCCCCTGCTATTACTCAAGTGGATGCTGTTGGCCTTCCAGATAAACAGAAGATACCAAGTTTTCTAAGAGCGGATGGTTGTGGGCAGCCATCACCATCACAATGGTGCCCGTTGAGCCCTTGCTTCCTGCTAAGCGCTTTGCAGACGTCAACTCTTTGGGGCCTCACAACCAGTCTTGGAAATTTGGTATTACCATTATTCCTACTATTTTTAAATGAGAAATCTACGTCTTTACTTCGGTTATGGTGACATCATCCTGGGTCACTGTCTTAGTTACTTTCTCCTTGCTGGAACACCGTACCCAATACCCATGACTTAAGCGGGGAAAGGTTGATTTATGCTCACAGTCTCAGAATGTCTCAGCCCATTCATAGGGAGTTAGCAATGGTGGAAGGGCCTCGTGGAGGGCCTGGCCAGGGAGAAGCTGTTCAACCTACAGAGGCTGCAAAGCAGCAGTTCTGTAGGCTAGCCTCAATCAGTAACTATTAGCAGTAGACACTGGGACCAAAACTAAAAGGCAGTGTGATTTGGATTAAATCAAAACATTTTACTAAAAATAATTTATCTGTATTATTTTTGTCTTAGGATAGAATTGTGTGGATCATCAGAAGCCCTACCACTTCAGGAAGGCGGAATGAAAATTCTTTAAAAATCTGGGTCTTGTGGGAGAGGCCCTGTCCTATCCCTTTTTTTCCAAGTAGCATCCTTCATTACTTAATTTGAGCATCTCTGGGATTCAGAGCCTCTCTACCTCTCTCTCTCTCCTCCCATCTCTCCTCTCTGCAGTCTATAAACAAACTCCTAAATCCAGACTGTGGGGGCAGGTGCCCAGATGCAGATGCTATAGAGCCCCCTCCTTCCTCTCTCCACATTGCGCTAGGGATTGTGAGGAAGATGGGTTGTCCTTCAGCCAGGAGATTCTTCTGGGTCATCCAAACACTTGGTCTTGGAGGTGTGTGACACAGATCCTTGTTGTGCCTCTTTGGGGGTGGTGGTAGGGAGGATGTAGCACAGTAGTCACACATTCCCCAGCTCTCAGACTCTCCAGACTGTCTTGCACATGTGGAAAGGGTGTCCTGTACTCATCACCTGGACAGCAGTCTGGCAACCGCTGGCCAAAGTGGTTTATAACATCTGGATAACTGTTTCCAGATGTGGTCTCTCCCTGAAGCATTTGATTAAAAGTTTCACACTCAGCATCGTATAACAACTGACATATGCAGAGAGTTTCTATCATCTGGGCTCAGAGTGAAGTGGCAGGGTCACTCCAAAGACAAAAGCAAGGACCATTCCTGGATCCCCAGAGCACCAGAACACTACATGGCTGATTTCCTACAGGGCTTTGGAACCCTGCAGCTCTGTACTCAAACACCAGCACCATTAGCCACCAGCAGGCTTTTCAGGGATGCTTGTCCTCTGAAGGACAAGGATGGCAATAATCGTCCCAGAGCCAGAGCATCAGGTGCCTGGTACCCAGCAGGCACTCAGTATATGGTCATGTTTCTTTTTATTAGCCGAGCCTGTAAACACAATTCACTATTATTACAAAACTGTTAGAAAAACACATAGGACTAGAATTTCCTTTTTGCTCTTTAAACAAAACAATAGCATTTTAAAGCACAAACACTAGCAAAAGATGTTTATAACAAGCTCCTTTGAGGAGGAGTTCAACCAACTTTCCATCAAGTAAAAAAAAAAAAAAAAGACTACATTTTCCTTACAAATAGAATCAGACCACACCTGACCCTCATACTGAAATCCTGAGGTGTCTCTCTCAGCTTCTGGAGCAAGACATCTTGATGTTCTAGAGAAAGGAAGTCCCACTAGACCTAATGTTATGACTCTGCAAAGCTCTGAATGAGTCAGACAAAATGATCTTCTTTTAATAGGTGCAAGGAATTCAGTGACATTTAAAATTAATTCAAATGAGTAAATTAATTTTATTCACTCCGTAGCATTTTTCGAGTTTATTTTGAAAGTGGCACTTTTCCACTTTACTTTGAAAATCATTATCAACGTAACATAATTTATGTGTAATTTATGGAACATCTGAAATACTCAAGCAGTGACAGTTACTTCATATGCTGCTGTCATGCCATCTTCTTTGCAGCCTGCCTATAAAGCAGGCATCATCATCATCCCTATTCCGGGGGGCGGGGGCAGGGAATTGCAGCCCCAAGTAAAATAACTTACAACAAATCTAAAAGCCAACCAGCAGCAGATCCAAAATTTGGACCCATCCGTGTATCTTCAAAGGCAACCTTGTGGCTTTCAAACAATTTCACCTTGCAATTTAGTATGGAAAAAAAAAACAATGAAAACGATTTTCTGCCTAAAATTGTTTGGGGAGTTGTACCTGTGGTGTCCCTTGTTTGTTGTGACAACACCTGAGGCTCTGTCCATTGTACCTGAGGCCTCTAGAACACCTAGCCCTTTGCTCCCACTGGCTGGACAGGTGTTCAGTACAACGACCCTTTTCTCCCCATCTGCTTCTCCTTGCACGGAGGGGTCCCCCAGCCCATCGCAGGCAGCTGCTCCCCACATGTGCCTGTAACCCCATTGATGAGAAATGGCAGAAGCAGGTATTAAAGGTGGAGGTTCTGGCTTATTGCTCTAGATGTATTAAAAACCATTCCCAGACTCCACATAAAGAGTTTTACACACACACACAGCACATATGATACAAGGGAGACAGAGAAGCAGACATGGGGATAACCACAGTGAGACATGTAACCACAACAGAAGTCTGGAGAGACGGGCGCAAGGAAAGCTACTTTCACAGACCACTTGATGGCTCGTCTCCTCAGCAGACAGACAGACAGCTAGAGGTACTTATTTTTATAAAAAGTTGACAGAAAGGACTCCAGACATCCAGGCCTGCTCTCTTCTAATTCTTGTGTTCAGAGCTGACTCAGCCCTGTCTGCTTCCCTTTGCAGGAGGGTGAGTTATCCCATGCGCTCCTGCTAATTATCCACAACCCGCTCCTTCTTTTCTCGCAGGTCGTTTAAATGTCTACTTGTCTGGGTTAGATTTGGGGTGGATGCTGAATTCTCTTCTGTATGTATCCCTAGTGATGGATTTCTCATACCTGGGGTATCTTTGTGAGGAAATTCTTTCAATTTAAGGGATCTGGTGATGGCTATCCAAAGAATTTGTTTTATTAGGCTCTTGAAGAAGGCACTTACCATTTATTATCTAACAAGTGTGAAGTAATTTCCATAGCTATCTTCTTTAACCCTCCTGTAAGCAAATGGGTAGATACAGTCACCTCCTTGTCTCCACAGGATACATCCAAATATATAATAAACTTATCACAAACTTTGTGTTAAGCACAGAAAGAAATCAATGATAATATACAATAATAAAAGTAATTCAACGCTAAAGAGTTGGATATTGAGAGAATGCTTCATTTAATATTCCGTGACCATTGTTGATGGCAGGTAACAGAAACCAGAAAGCAAAACTTGGGATAAAAAGGATTACTCCCTCCACCCCCACCCTGTCCCCCTCTTTTGCTCTGTCTTTCCTCTAAAGTTCCATGAGATAGTTGTGTGGGTGAAGGGAGGGAAAGGAGGGGAGGGGGAGGGACAAAAGGAGAGCGGGAAAGCCCTTGTCACCTTGACAAGATACGTATGTGCACAAAATGCTCAACTCCATTGCAAACCTTAAATTTTGCACTTGTACATATCAATAAAATGGGGAAAAAAATCAAAACTAAAATATCAAACACTGTGTTACATAAAATATGATATAGGATTTTAAAAAAGGATTACTATATTGCCTCACTGTACTGACCACTAGCTCAAAGGAAATACACAGTGACTGGAAAGGTAGCTAAATGTGGGTTGCACACTGATGTTCCCGGCATCCACACACCAGGTGGCATGGTTAACGAAGCTGCCTGGGTCAAGAGTCCTAGATTGTAGGGTTTCCTCATGTAATTTTCTTTGACTACTGGCTATTTTTATCCCTATATAATAATGTTAGACTTTTCAGAATTAAATTCCAATTGATGCCTACCACCCCCCCCCCACCACCACCACTGAAGACTAGCATATCCAAAGCACTTAGGATAGCAAATCACAGCATCCGCTTCACCTTTCCCAGAGTAATTCAGCATGCTGTATCTTAAAGATAGGCTGAAACCGAACTTTAAATCTTTCTGAATAATCAAAAATATAGATGTTTTATTATCTTGGGTCTTAGAGATTTTTGAGATATTTGGTGTTTGTTTATTGCTACATAACAAAGCATACCTAAAACTAAGTGGTTTACAAAGTAATACAGACTTTCATGGTCTGCAAGATTAAGGGGTCAACTGAGTGGTTCTCTGTAGAGGTCTCTTGTATGAGTGCAGTTGAATGGACACAGAGGCTGGAGTTTTTGTATGTTTATTTTGTGGTGCTAGAGCCTTGTACTTGTTAGACAACTATATACCACTGGGCTATGTCTCCAGCTCTTAGAATCTTTCAAGGTTTCTTTATTCATGTGTCTCTCATGGGCTGAGATAAGTGAAAACTTATTTGTCTTACTTTTGTCAACTCGGCTTTTCCAGGTAGCTACCTTGGGCTTCCTCATGGCATGGTGGTCTCAAGAGAGTCTGATTTCTTGTACTGTGGTTGGATTCTCCAAGACTGAGAATTTTAAGAGTACCATAAGAAAGTGGAAGTCATACTGACTAGCTTCATTTCTGGTGTACTCTGCTGGCCCTGGCATTCTCAGGCCAGCCCAGACTTAGCGAAGTAGAGGCATAGATTCCATTCTTCGGTGGTAAAAGAACCTGTACATACAGAAAGGGAAGAAATTGGTGGTGGTTGTCTTCAAGAAAAGCTACGCCATTTGGCCCATCTCAGAGAAAATGAGCTATAGGTAAAGGACAGCTAGTCTGTCTGTCTGTCTGTCTCTCTCTCTCTCTCTCTCTCTCTCTCTCTCTCTCTCTCTCTCTCTCTTCACTACCATCTCTCCACACACAGAGCTCTCAGTGGTGATTATTAGACTACTATGCTTGGACACAAAAGTTGACTACTAAACTTGAACTTAATGAATGGACTCATAAAAAGAGTATTAGGTGACACAAAGGACTTGTCCATTTTTGGTGAGAAAACATTAAACTCTTTCAGTGATGGGCAAAAAAAAAAAAAAAATGGGGAGGAGGGGAGGAAAAGAAAAAAGAAAAGAAATTTTATTTAGGGAAAAAATCTCTTCAGAAGAAATTATAAAGGCATGTTAGAGATCTCATTGAGTCTGTCAGGATAGATATTGATATTCCAGTGATCTTGAGACAAATACAAATGATGTCCATTGGTGATCATTCCTGAATGAAAAATCTAAGGATGAAGTTGTCAGACTCTGGTCCAGATAGCCACAGATAGCCACAGATAGCCACAGATAGCCACAGATAGCCACAGATAGCCAGGTCAATGTGCAGCAGTTCTGATGGGCAGGCTGAAGAATGCTGAGAAACAAGCAGAGAAGGTCATTATCAGGGAAGCATATCAAACCCTCAGAATGTGACAAAATCCCAAGAAAAACAGCCACTGAGAGGCCAGCTAGAAAACTAGAGATGCTGTAGGAGAAAGGCAAAGAAACATCTGGATAACATGCTGTAAATCCAAGAGAGTGGCATAAGCACTGGAATTACAGACCCCTACAGGGCTGAGGTTATCTGTAAAAGAAAGTATCTGTAACTCTTGGGGGAGGCAAGTGACTCAGGGAGCCATCAGGGAAGCAGCACCATGATCCTTTGGGTTGTAGATGCCAGAGCAAAGCTAGAATTACTGTGGCTTGGAAGGTGAATCTACAGGCCCCCAAAAGAAGCGTTTCCTTCTCTTCATGACTCAGAGAAAGTCAGGAATGAATTCCCTAGACATGAAATTTAAGGAGGTTTCTGGCCTGGATCTGGAATATTTAAGAGTTGTCAGCCTTGCAATCTGATGGGCACTGTGCGAAGTTCTGCGAGTCTGTGGGGCAGGCAGATGGAACAGAAAGTTATTTTCCTTTCTGGCTCAGCCTCCAGATGGAAATGCAAGGCTTGTTCTTTAAGTTATAGGACTATTAAAGGCAGAGGGCCTCAACAGGTCAATCATAATCCACCACTCAGCTGAGGGCACTAACTGGCCAATTCCCAGATTGCAGCATTTGACTATATCCATCCCTCTGGCCTTAAAGTACTCTCCTGAAATTTCGGCAAGCATAAAAACCTTCAAGTCCTTTGAAATATAATTTCACTTCTGGAGATTGAATACAACTATACCATTCAAAAACAGGGAAAATATATGTACATAAAGATGTTCACAGCAGCATTATTTATAAATAGACTATCTCAGTGTTTCCTAAACTTCAATGAGCATCCCTTGGAAAGCTTCAAAAGCAGATTCACTAGGTCTGGGATAGGGCTTGTGATTCTGCATGTGTGACAAAGTCATAGGTGATCGTCATCCACTGACCTATTGGCCATACTTTGAATAGTACGAGTCTACTTTGTATGCAGGAAATACACACACACACACACACACACACACACACACAACAGGACTAAATCAATAGGAGGAATATCACCACTTTGGAAAAATAATGAGATAGATACTAAAATGATTTCTGAAAACTAGTAAGATGAAAAACATGTATCTGACACAACCTCTTCACTGGCAAAAGAATTTTAATTATTTGGTAGATTCTATGGTCATGTCGAACATAGGCAATGTTTGGAGGCTGTTTTCTCAGTTACTACAAAGGTTTGAGAGCCGATTGGAAATGCCTTCAGGGGGTACAAAGGTGATAAAATGCACGTGTTCTTTACTGAAGGTCATTTAGATTCACAGAAGGCCTCTACTGTGCGTGCGCACACACACACACACACACACACACACACACACACACAGTCACAATCTGACAAATCATGAAAACTAGAAATTCTAAAGCAAGAGGAATTCAGATTAACCTTTGCCATACTTAAAAAAACAAGCTCTCTTTTCTCTCTTTTTAGGTAGCTCTGCCTTTTTCTCCTGACTGCTCACTGTATTAATCTGCCTTTTGTTGCTGGGACAAAATGCCTGACATCTCCAACTTAAAGGAGAAAAGGTTTATTTTGGCTCACAGCTTCAAGGGTTTCAGTTCATGGTCAGCTGGTTCCAGGCAGAAACACGGCAGAAGGATGGGGCAGAGGATAAGTGCTCACCTCACAGGAGAGGAAAGCAGGGAGAGCAAGAAAGGGAGAGCCAGGCAGGGAGGAGCAAAGGTCAGACACAGTTTCCCAAGCCACACACCCATGAGCCACACAGGCACACCCAGAAGCGTGCCTAACTAATCTACCAACAATCTCTTAAGCCAATCAAGCCACAATCAAAATTAGTTGATTACTGTGAATCATATTATGAATGCTATGCATCATTTCATTAGACGAGGTCCCATACATCTTTGGTAATGCATTTTTCTCTTGCAATTCCAACTGATATCTAAATAAGATTTATTCGGTTTCATTTGCTTATTTTTACATTTTTTGGCATTAAATTCAGGGCCCCACACATAGTAGGCAAACCCTTTAATAAGCCACCATTTAAGCCCTGAGTTTTAAATTTTAAAAAAGGTATTATTTGGGAGAAAAACTTTAAGACAACAACTGAATTGACCAAGTACAAACTGAAATTGTTTATAATAATTCCCAAGTCACTATTCCAATTTCTTTATTGACTAAGAATTTTATTGTATTAAATCATTGTTTTTAGACTGTAACCCACCAACTGCAAGATAAAGGCTACCTTGAAAATTAGTCTCTGTTTCATTTTATTAAAATTAAATTTAACTTGTAATATTTTAATGATATGGTCTACAACACAAATGATATATAACTCTCCAAGGACAGATATCTCCACATACATGGAGACGCGACACACTGAGCTCTCAGTCCTCACACACTTGCAGTGCTGATCTCTGGCCAGGTAGAGGGGACCCAGAGAATGTGAAACCCTTAGTTCTTTTGTCCTGTCACACACTGCTATGTTCCGTCTCACCTGAACAAAGCGAAGCTAGTTCCCCAAGGAAAACATGAAAGCAGGTGAATAATATTGGAGGATTCTAATTTCAGAATAATTGTTCAGGATGGGTGTTATTTTTGATTGCTAGTGCTTTTAGAAACCAAATATAGGAGACTCTGGTAGGAATACTGGACATGGCCTTCTGGGTCACTTTAAGTAATAGTGAAAGACAGGGGAAAAGAGAAAGAAAAAAAGAGAGAAGTAATTTGCCATTTCAAGAAAACCCAAAATGAAGAAAAAAGGCAACAAGTAGGCAGAAAAATCAAAGATCTCTTAATGAATACACAGCAAAGGAAAGAGAATAGGTAAGATGAAATGCCAACAAGCTCAAGGAAGGGCAAAAAATGCTGAGGACAAAGCACCGTGAAGAAAGGAAATCCTAGCTTGTGAGACCAACCTGAAACAAGAAGATAAAAATCCTTTATAAAATCAGCAACTAAAAGCAAGGAAATATAAATTTTCAAATCCCATGGAGACTCTGGAAGGGAAGTCAGTGAGACAATGCTGAACGGATATTTGAGAGGATAAACCATTTCTTTACCTCTCTCTGTACAAAAAAGATAACAGACCAGAAAGCAGATACATTTTCTGGTGAAAGGCTTGGGAATTGTTGAAATGTTTTTCCCTTACCACAAGAAGTTAACAGAATATCCAAATCAAATGGACAGAATTCTCACAGAGGGACACCACCCAACGGAAGGAACAGGGGCAAAATCTCAAGGATCGAAGAAAGGAGATGGTCTTATCCAGCACCTCACACACACACACACACACAAACATACACACACACACACACAAACATACACACACACACACACAAACATACACACACACACACACAAACACACACACACACACACACACACACACACACACACACAAACACACACACACACACACACAAACACACACACACACACACACAAACACACACACACACACACAAACACACACACACACACACACACAAACATACACACACACACACACACACACACGGGCATGTGCACGTACACATATGCATACTCTCACACTCACACCCTAAGGCCCTGGATTCCAAGAAGTGGAGGCCCGCTTAGGTCCTACAAATTTAAGAAAAAAGAAAAGTCCTGACATGATATTGATGCCAAACATATTTTATCTTGGCCAAAAAACATTTAAAGTTTATTTCTCATGGGAAAACACAAGACCAAAAAAGTGTGTAGCACATCTATCAGATGTTTGCTTTTTTAAATAGATAACTAAAGTATGCAACTCTGATAACCATTGTATAATAGACTAATTTTCCAGGACTTGAGCTGGGTTCAAGTCAAAAGCTGTAATATGAGTGCCATAATTAGAACAGGAAGACTCAGATTTTAGAGCCACTAGTAATTCTTCCACCTGTGAAAAGTCACTCGGCGATAACACTGGCTATTTTTATCCTGACTTTTTATGAAAACTTCTGTTCAAATATAATTTCAAATGCTCAGAAAAAGGCCTATGCTTTTCTTAGCATTTTTGAAAACAGCTAGAAGTTTGATAATTCAATGCAAAGTAATTTTTATACCAAGAGAGACTTCAAATACATAAAAAGAGGAGGGAGTTAAAAAAAAAGCTGAATACCTTTTCTGGTTAGAATGAAACCATAGTGGAGTTTTATAGGCCATGGAAAATCTCACTGGCTATGGGAAATACTCCCTGTCCCTTTCTGATTTTAAAATTTGCAATTTGTAAAGAAAAGATGCAGAAATTGCAGATACAGAACAGGCACAACTTACATTTTGTGTGGTGGAACGTAGATTTCTTTCTCATAGTTAGGAAGCAGTCTAGAACCTCTCGGGGCATACAACTATCATCACTCTGATGGAAGACAATGGAAAGACGCTGATGGTGTAAACAGGAGATTTTGATAGGTAGCTTCTTCACTATGTGCAAATCAGTTTTTGCTTAAATCAAATTAAGAAAAAAAACAATAAGTCGCCAAGTTGCTTGGGTTGGGCTTACACTGTGATCTTCCTGTCTCAGCCATGCTGAACATTGCCCATAGTGCTAAAATTACAAACCCGCACCACTGGACCCAATGTGTAAAATTCTTTAAAATATGTCTTGTGCGTTTGGCTCTACATTTCAACATATTGACTTTATTTTCATTAATAATAAAACCTTTCTAAAATAACAGCAAAAAATACTTGTGCTGTTACAAGAGCATAATGGGTTAAAAGAGGTATATTTAATGCCTAATTTTTACATGTTTGTAAGTCAATAATTATTTTGTTATGGAAAGCTTCTGCAAAACCAAGAAACTATGAGAACTCAGAAATTTGCTGGACTGAGGTCAATGTGCTTGTCATTTGTAGTCAATGTCTTCACTCACGCTTATGGGGAATAAACATCCGGTGTAGAAAACAATCCTTATGGTTTTTCTGTACATTTAAAGTAATTGCTTTGATGCTACTGGTTTCTTTTAAGACTTTGACCTTTCCAGTGCTGGGTTTTTAGGTATACCGAGGGATCCACTGGAAGGAAGAGTGTGCCTCTAGCAGGGGCTAGAGGGCTAGTTCGTCACTCCCCACAGCACCCAGTCTGTCAGAGCAGTGCTGGTGCTCCTCCTCCTCCCTACACCACTTTACCCACATCACATGAAGCCTTGGGCAACCGTCCCCTTTCTCCTCTTTGGTTGGCTTGTATCCCTTTTGTTCTCTTTTTGTTTTTTCAAAATGAGAGCCTATATGCATAATTTGAGAAGCAAGTGTAAGTATCTTCTAGCTTTAAAACCGACTTCAAGGGTGTGGGAAAACATTTGTGAAATGAGAAAAGGCGATGAAGTTAACTCTTTAGCAGTTAAATATATATGAAAATTAGATCCTATCAATTGGAAATTTGTGCTAATTCAATGAATGTTTATTTTCTTACTTTTAAGAAATAATTTTCCAGGGAAATAAAGCATTGCTGTCAAGAGGATATTACTCTCCACTCAACAAGAAGTCTTGCCAACATTTTCTTAGCAGCTAATTGGGTCACTATTTTTTTATTTTGAAAGAAAAACAGACATACAACTTTTAAATACATTTCTGTGTATTTGCAGAGCTTGAGACTGAATCCACAGATGTACACATCAGTCAAGTGCTCTGCCACTGAACCTGTATCTGTAGTCCCTAACTCAGATTTTAAAGTATTAATACAGCATGTCTTCTCCTTTTGTGTTGCTCCACATGAATAAGGTTTTACTGTAATTATGTGTTCTATTGGCGGCAGGGACTCCGAACAGAAGGCATCTTCCGCTGAGTTCAGGAGGGAAAGGCTCACTTTTTAACAACATTACACCTTTGCTATAGTTTAAGACTAAAATGTTCCAGAGAAGTCTCAGTTGTCTCGTTTGAAAGGTGATTGGTTCATGGGGCTCTATCCTCATCAGTGCAGAATTCATTGCTGATTTCAGCTGCAGGTAGGAGATGGGACCTGGACACAGGGATGGAACACTGTGGGAGAGGCTCGTAAGGGTTTATTTTTGACCCCAGCTTCTCCTTCCTCTCTTTGCCTCCTCGCTACCGCAGGATGAGTAGATGACCATGCATGGACTGAGATCTCTGACACTGAGCTAAAAAGAAGCTCTACTCCTTACGTTGTGAATGATGGGTTACATGGATTACATGCAGTGACTAATGCAACTGTTACGGAGGTCACTTTTCAGATCATCTTAACTTCAAAATACAATTTTCAGAAAAGGAAATCTCAAAAGTGCAGTCAAAAACAACTGTTAAAAAGCACTGAATCTCATGCATTAATGCAGAAGAAAACTATTAGCTGCTCAATTCCTGGTCTACTCATTTTAGTTTTGTATATTTCTAACGAGCTTGCATATTGTCTTTTCACCCCCTTGAGTACTGGACTAACAAACACAAGCCAACATTAGAAGCAGATTCACTGACAGCAGCAACACTGAACAATTGATAGCTTTTAGATTAAAGGAGAAATAGGGAAAGGAACTCTAAAAGCTGGATATTGGCTCAAAATATCTAAGTCTGAGACTATATAATGTAAAGGAACACAATTTAGTGTATTTCAGAAATGAATGATGATATGGACAAATTTCAGCACAGTGTTTGGGCTGACAGGTCTTCACAGTGGCCCTTGAGTCATCAAGAAAAGATACAACCAACTAAGAATACAAAGAAGATGTGCCATATTTCAGAAATGTTCTGAAACATTCTATCCAAAATTAACATAAATTTTAGAATATAAAGGCAAATTTCATAATTATCTGAAAAATATGTTTATGTTAAACATCATGTTCCTCCAAGATGCCAGAAAATGAGGCCACTCTGTGACTGTCAGAATCAGGATAATTTAGAGAGCAGCTGAGTAATAACTTCTGAGTTACAGAGTAATTTCCCCTGTTTTCAGTCTTCTCTGGAGGGAGGCCAAAGAAGCAACAAAGATCCCCCATCAGTGCGAACAGTTAGGACATCAGCTGGCTTTTATCATGTTCTCTGCCTCCTAATAGAAAAGGCACAGGCAGGCTTTAAAATTAAACCTGTTTGACCCATGGTTAAGCCACCACTAGTTTGACAGCTTTGAACCAACTACTTGAAGTGTCTTTTTTTTTGTCTGTAAACAGAAATAATGATACCCAATCCAGTGAGTTGCTTCAGTGTGCAGTGCCAGGCTCCCCCACTGAGCTTGATCATGCTCTGCCCCTATCTGTCCTGTTGCCCTTGGTGAGCAGCTTCTAGGCAGTTATGCATGAGTACTGTGTAGGGAAACTGAAGAACAGGGCCAATTTTTCCAGCTGGAGTTAAAAAGCAGACTCAAATACAGTTGAAAGATTAGCCCTTTTGCCTCCTGACCATCACTATAGCATTCAGGAACGTATTCCTTCAAGTCAGGGGGTGGGCCTCCATTTCCTTTTCAAGAAAGGCTTCAAATGAATAAAAATGTTAAAGGGTAGGAAAAGTTGGAGATATCTGGCAGTAGATGTGCCCAACCTATCTTGGGAAAGTTCACAAACCCTTCCGCACTCTACGCATGCTCCTCCTACCACAGATTGTTTTGTTCATTCAGTCATCAGCTATTCAACCAACATTTGCTGCGTGCCTGTTGTGTTCCTATAACAGGCCTGTTACAGCATTGTCGACAAAGGCCCATGGGTTTGATACTCAGAATGTGGCCTAGGGAGCAGCAGTATTAGCCTTACTTGGAGACATGCTAGAAACTCAGGATCTAGGCTGAGCTCAGGCCTAACACATTGGAATCTGCATTTTGGAAAGAGCACTGAGTGATTTTGTGTGTATAAATTATAATTTTAAAATGCTACTTTGTTTTATTACAGCTGCTGAGCTAGGGGACGTACTTGGGACAAGCTAGGATACAATGAGGTGCCCTAAGTTATTCATTTTGACTTTATATGGCTCAAGAAAGGCTGTGCATGAAGTGACTGGCACTCATTTCTAGGGCTGCCATAGCAAAGTAACATAAACATGGCGGCTCAAACAGAAATTTATTATTCACACTTGGGAGGTTAGAAAGCTTAAAGACGGATATCAGCCGAGTTGGTTCCTTTTGAGGACTCTGAGGGAGAATGCACTCCCCATCTTTATCTCCAGCTTCTGCACCAGTCACTCCCTGGCTCATAAAGACTATTTTCTCCAGACCTGCACACTTTGTCTTTCCTCTGTGTATATCTGAGAAATTTCTCCATTAGGACCCGTTCTAATGACTTCATTCTTATTGATCATAGCAAATACCTTACTTCCAAATAAAATCACATTCAAAATACTGGGACTTAACTCTTCAACATCTTTTAGGGTTTGCATTTTGATCTTTAATGTGACCTTTTGCCCGTGTTGGAAGAGGAATAGGTGTGAGTAAAGCAAACTGGAAAGAGCTGAGGAGGGCCCTTTAGGAAGGGAGCCCAGCACAAGCAGCACGGGCTGAGGCATTCTGCTTCAGAGCCACAGGCGTCTCAGTAACCACAGTTACAGGTAGTACAAACCAGGGGTGAAGAAAGGAAGCAGGCGGATCTGCTAAAGCAGGTAGGCAGATTTCAAAATGCTGTAGCGCTGTTAAGATTTTATTCTGTAAGTGGTGGGGAATCAAAAGGCAGGTTCCCTCTTTGGGGACATGGTCGGGTTTCTAGCTCCTGGAAGTAGAACATAGTGTAGATTGCATCAGATTTTGGGAAAGGAGTCACTGACAAGTGCAATGCTCAAGTCTCTGTTGGAAATGCCTAGGGTCTGAGCCTGGGCAGTGTCAAAGAGGATGAAGAGTCAGCAGAATGAGAGCCACAGGAAATGGGAACAGAGGCCAGCCAGCCACAGGGTTTAGGATTATACTCAGCCTGTGGATATACGTGAGATGATCGGCCACTTTAACCCGAGGATGCATATTTATTCAAAAGGAGAAAGTCTGTTGGGCCTCATGGCACACAGCTGTAATCCCAGCAACTTGGAAGGCTGAGGCAGGAAGATTATCGATCCAAGGCCAGTCTGTGATACTAAGCAAAATTCTGTCTCAAAATAAAGTCTTAAAAGGAGGTGGTATTGTAGTTCAGTGGTTGAGTGCCTTTGAGTTTAATCCCTAGTATCAGAGAGGGGGAGTGGGCAGAGATACCTGACTCAAAGAGAAGGCAAAACAAAGGGCGCTCTTCTTTTCCACCCACCTCCCCCAACCTCCCCCTGTAGTCAGCCCAGGGAAACCAGCGGACCAAAGACACGCGCTCAAGACACCAGAAATGCTCAGACAAAGCTGCAGCTGAGAAACATTCATGACTCTCGTGGGATTCAGATCAAAGAACAAAGAAGAAGAACCCGGATTGAAAGGCAGACTCTATCTAACTAGAAACTTTAGGAATTAATTCAGAATCGTATCTTCTCCAAACCTTGGCTGTGAGCCAGCTCTTAGAGAAGGGTATTAGAATTAAAAGAGCAAAGTATCAAATGGCTCAAAAGATCTGATAACACGTGGGCTCACTGCAAGGCAGGCTGCACAGGAAGCTTCCTGGGCTGGAACGTTAGATGAGATCTTTCTAATCCGGGCTCAAGCTAACTTTTGTGGGAACTGGTTGGTTTGCCCTGCCATTGCCTACTAGCCACATTGCATTGCATCCTTGGCTACAGGAGGGCCTACCTGAAGGTAGTGCAGGAAATCCTAAAATGATACACAATTCTCACAGAGCCCCTTAGATCAAAGCCAAAACCATCACTGGAGCCCAGAAGCAACACAGATCGACTTTGAAGGGAGAGAAAAGGGGTGTGGCGGCGAGACACAGGAACTTCTTATTATTGCAGACTCCTGGCTTTAATTTTTTATTTTTTGAAAGAGATCAGGTGATAAGTCATTTTGGTTTTAGGAGCCACATACAATCTCTGTCCCACATTCTTTCCTGTGGGATTTTTTTTTTCTTTAATGCTTTAAAATTACTTCTTGTTGTGGACAGCACAAAAAGAGACTAAAGGCCCTCGACAGCAAACCTCTGGCTTAGGGCAAGCCATAGTGCCTTAGGCAACAGCAGACACACAATCTGTTTTGCTTGATTGAAGACATTGAGGTTTTCTTCACACCTAACGCCACTACACAGTCTGATTAATTGGACTCTTAGAGTTAGCTGACTTGTTTGAGCGCTCTCCAAGAAGCCAGGAGGGAGGTTTGTGTGGCCTGCCTCCATGAGCATACCCTGAGGTCTCCGCCATGAGTGATTGATGTACAGGAAGCAAATGGCCTCTTGTCTTCCACCGACTGCAATAAAACTATCACCACTATTTAGGAAACAAGATCCCCACTGAGAAGCAAAAGGATGGGCCGCCTCTTGGATGGCATGACTTTGCCTTCCCAAATAGTCAGGGCTGTACTTCCAGTTAGCACCAAACCTCACAGCATCCTGCACAGCAACTCTTGGGGGAGCCATCTGGCCAGCTCACACACGTCAGGTGTTATATTAGAAACACACATCACAGTACCGATACAACAGGCCTGGTGTTTGCCTTCTGACTCATAGACACAGTTTCCAAGGAACTTCAGCACGTACCACCAACAATGCCCAGTCTGTTCCAGGTACAGACTCTTTTAAGACTGTCTGGTCTAAATCAGGTTGGAAAAAAAAAAAAAGGAGACTAATCTGAGAAAGTAGAGAGCTTTTTTCTTTTAAAGAACAAAAAAATCAATATAGGTTGATCTCAAATCCAAACCCAAGTCTTTATCATCATAAAATGCAAGCACACTTATATGCTTACCCTGGATCCAACAGAATTGATTAGACTCTAGCACACATGCAAAAACATGCAACTATGCAAATGTACGTATCTATGACCCTAGATGGCGGTAATATTTCAGAGCATAGCCAAAGAACTTGGTTGGCAAACACCCAACATAAAGATAGTTGGGTATTTACCTGGTGACCTATAAAGGAAACAAATATCCAATGTGCACTCAGTGTTAAGGAAAAAGAGCAGAAATTCATTGGACCACTCTGTCAGTCTCGCCGTTCCTTCTCTGCTCAACACCCAGGCTACTGCAGGTTTAGAGTGGGCAGTCTGCCAATAACCAGAAAGAAAAGGTGCATGTATTTCTTGCCTGTGAATTTTTCACCATGTGAGCCCAGGAGAAAGCCACTCTCCCCACCAGAACTTAAAAAGAATCTGAGCATTTCTCATTAGAATTTCTACATTATCAATGTAGACCATTGGCTTGAGATTTAAACATAGTCATGAGTTACCTATTGAATAAGCCTTGGATGAAAAATTACTACTAGGAAATAAAGTCGTCCAGTGTGGTAGGAATATATAATCATACAAATGATGAGAAATGAATTGTCTTTTAAATTATTATCCCTTTCATAACTGAAAACATTGTGCCACACACACATGGTTTCAGAAGCCATAGCATTTTAACTACTATTTCTCAATGTATTCTTCTATCTGTTCCATCTCCATCTAAAATGACACAACCCGATGTCACACAAATGCTAAGACAGGACAGATTTTGAGTTATAATGCTGGGTCCTGCCACTCACAGCTGCCTTCTTTGTACATCTTACTGCCAAAATAAACGAACTTACTGTCAGAAATACTCTCATCTCACATCTGCAAGTTTGATTGGTAACAGAAACAACTCAAAGAAAAATATGTGTTGCCTGCATCCTGCTAATGGTGCTGTCTGTGCATTTGTTATTTCAGACGCAGCTTTTCATGGCAACCGTTGAATATGCAAAATGAATGTAGAGATGTCAGCATTAATTAACACAGGCTCCAGCTGATGGACAAGCTTGGTAAACAATCAGAATCAGAATTAACTTCTCTAGACTTAAACCTGGAAGACTAGCCATTTTTATTCTCTGGAGTCAGGAATTTTAAATAAAACATAAACAGATGAACCCGGGTTGCATTCTATTGCCGAAAGATGAAGCACATTCATAGACTTCTGGGTGCAGGAAGATTTTTATAATTTTGTTTTTAATGGCCAGCAGTAGTACTTCATTTAAATTCAGAGGAATACCCAGGCTTTCTGTTCATGGAGAGGCTATATTAAATCTTATATTTTAAGCAGGCTCTTCCAAATTCCTAGCTTATTCTTTACTTTTGCTAAATTTTCTTCTATACATGTCTACAAGAGTAATTACAACTTTGCTGTTCTCGCAGTGAACATGCATTGGGCCAGATGCATCAGAAACCATTTTGATTTTTCTCCACGTTACACACAGTGCCTTGAACACACTTCAGTGGCACTACGTCTTGCCAAAGGCAAGTTTTCCCGATATTCTGCCCCAAGCTCTTTACTTCACAGCTTCAATGAACCATTCCCTGTGCAATTCATCCATGTTTCCACCAAACTGTGCACCTCATATTTCACACCTGACAAGGGGGCCCACAATATTCAGCAGTTACGAGAACCAGACAGGCAGATCCTAATTTTTGAGACAATAGTGGGCTCCAGCAGATTCCCGTTCCTCCAAGGTCTGCATGTCCAGATTGCTGCTCCTCCTTGGCCACTTGCTTGCTGGCACTCTGCTGCACATTCACACCTCCAACAGCGCCCAGGCAAGAGAAGCATATGCAGTTAGCATTGAGATCTGCCAACTTCGTTCCTTCTCACATGCTGCCTGGTTAAGGGCTTGGCCACAATGAATGCCAAAACGTCAAAACCATTTTAAAATACAAATTATCTGTGTATGACAGACATTCATGTTGGTGACTAGAAAAATTATACTGCTTCACAATTAGCAGCTTAGTCCTACACCCTAGGAGAAATGTCAAAACTCAGGATCCAAAGAAAAGGATTTAAGAACCAGAACATAAAAGACATTGAACTGTGTTACAGAACTGGGCAAAGGAAAAGCACGATGCGAACTTCTTATTGATGTGTGATGTGAAGGAGGCACTGTGGGAGATAGTTTCAGTTCTTTTCAGCTATAGATTTCTGTAATTTTATGGCCAAATGGAGATTGAGTATTATTTATTCTGATATGGAGTAGTACAAGGAAGGACCGTAGAGATGAAGATCAGGGGTCTTGATTACTTCCTTCTTCATTCAGGAAACTATTTTTCATGTTATCTTGGATATTCTCACAGTCACTGTGAGTCCACCAGCCTCTATCACATAAGCTTCTACTATGTACCAGGCGTTGTTTTAGTGGTCCGGGAAACAAAGATGAGTACAACCTAGTGTCTTCCAAAATATTGTTAGGGTGACAAATGTGAAATTCATCTTGAGGCATTATGCTGGCGGTGACATGTAAAGCATTGTGAATTCCACAGCATAGCAACTAACTCCAAGGAACCTGAAAAGGTATCTCCTGGTCTTTCCACTAGGTCCTGAAAGGTAAGGTAAGGTATTCTGGGCAAAGAAAAAGAAGAAAAAGCTTTTGCTGGGAAAAGTGATAAGCAAGGGGCAACAGGAACAGGTGAATGAATTGAAAAAAATAAATGATGTGACTTGAAAAGATGAGAGGAAAGCAAAGCAACTGGAGACAAGACCAGAAGTGCTGGTTTCAATCATTTAAAGTATCTTAGATAGTCCACTAATGAATTTGGTAATCATCTTTAAAGGTGTGGGTCTTGTCTGGTGATAAATAGCGCTTGGCAACCAAGAACCCACCAATTATTGTCTGCAGATTGAATATATTTTATAATTATGAATATATATTCTTATTGTTAAATATGTCAATGTTATGTTCATCAATTACAAAATAAATTTAGAGCTGCTGCTGAGAAGCTTTTGGTTTATGTAATGTCTTAGCCGCCACATGAGCATCCACAGTGCTTTGGACACAAAAAAAGGCTCGATGCAGAAGGGACTGAGAATCATTGCATTAGATGATAGCATTGCAGGTAGCTAGCTTTTTTTTTTCTTACAGTCTTACAGTATGGGAGATTCACACATGCTAGGTAAGCACACTCCCACTGAGCTACACCTCTAGCCCTAGTCATGTGTTTTAAAACAGGAATGTAAGATGATCAGATTAGCATTTTAGAACGATCACTCAAAACAGATATTGGTATATAGTTTGAGCCATAAAATAAAGAACAAGGACATTGTAGAAAAGCCAATCCGCATGGACAGGGTTTGGGAACTCTTATAGTAAAGTGGAGAAAGAATCAACTCAGAAGGTACAGAGAAGGTAGAAATAAAGGGAGTTTTGGACAGATGGGTTAGGGAACGTGGAGGAAGGACCATTCTAGGTTTCAAGCTTGGAATTCTGGGAAATGAGACTGAAATAGGGTATACAGGAAAGAGGACTGCTGGAAAAGATAATGCACTTGATTTCAAATATATTTATGTGGGCATACCTGAAGGACAGAGAAGTAAGCTTGTTGGTAGAAGAAAAAAATATGTGAGGGAATTCCAGGAAAGAAGAAGAGGCCAACAGATGAAGGTTTGAGAAACACTAGAAAAATAAGAATAACTGAAAATATTACTCAGAGAAAGTCACTGACTATAAGAAAGAAGCTCAGAAAGGAAAGCTATGAAGCATTAAACCTCAAGAAAGAATAGAAGAAGAGAACTGGCAAAAGTTGCAGAAGACTTAAGAAAATTGCAGAGGACAGTGGCATTAAAAACACTCTCAGAGAAAAGTAGTAAAAGGCTATGTATTGCAGAGGTGAATGAAGAAACAGAAAACAGGGCAACAGATTCTGTCCTTCAAAAGGTCAGTGGTGACCCATGGTGAGAACATGTTAGGAAAATAACAGAAAATCCAGTGACTGACGACAAATGAGGAATGAATTGGGAAAGGAAGAAACGGAGGCTAGGAGCAAAGGGAAAGAAAGGAGAGAAAAGAGACTAGATTGAAGAACAGTAAAGCGAGGAGAATAACCGAGGACTGAGGAAAACTGAGTACATAGGTTTGGGCCAACAAGTAGCCAAGGAAAAGAAGTGATTAAAATGTTTAAAAGAGAGGAGACAACTGATATAGCAGCATCCCGTGGACGACTGGAGTGTCAGCTCAGGTTGACCTTTGTCAAATCACCACCAGCCCTTGAGCACTAAGATTTGCCACTGGTCCTTCTCCAGGTTGGTCAAGAAGGCTTTCTTGGTGCCACTGTTCAGGTTGCTCAATCAGCTACAAATGGCTTTACCTGCTTTCTTTACCATTCATTGTCTCTTCTGACCCAAGACAAATCTAATCTCCTCTGAAAATTCTTCCCTGATTTCCTTGGCAACTCTCCAACCCTACCAACTCGGACACATCTTGTGCGTACCTGGTCACAGACCCTATTTGTACTGTAATTCTTGCTTGTCTTTCAATATAATGTTAGCTCCTTGACAGCAGGCACATTGTCTAATAGTCTTCATATCTTAATTTTCTGGCACATTATAAAGTCAGGGAACTGCTATCAAATGGTCAGTTGGGAAGTGCCTTGATCTTAGCAAAAGCTCTGTCTGATAAGATAATCTCCATTTTACAGGTGAGGAAAATGAAATTCAGAGACTAAACAACTTGCTCAAGATGTACTACTAAAAGTGATAACAAAGTCATAGCAAATGTTTCTATCATGTTTAATCTGTGTCAGATAGAGCTTTGAACAATTTACATGTATTACCTTGAATAATCCTCACAACAGTTCTGTTAGGGAAGCACCAGTGTATAGTCAGGGTGTCACTGCAGTGCACTACAACTAGGTCATTGACTCAAAGTTACACAACCCTAATACGACAGAACCTGAATTTGCATCCAGGTCAACTGATTCCAATTACATGCTCCAGGATGGCAAGAAGGAGTTCCAAGTCGCTATCTTCATTCCTGAAACAAGACACTTACTCTGAATAAGGGTTTGGTCCAAAGTAACAAACTGGACCAAGTAAGGGAGACAGACAGCCATGGGCTTCTAAAAGTAAATAAAGAACTATCTTATTGGTCCCCAAACACAGAATGAAATCATCAAATTTTAAAGTCAAGATGGCTGAGGAAGCACTTTGCCTTGGAAGGTCATTAAGAACGGCAAGATCTCTTGCCTTTTAGAGGTAGCTTGGTTCCATCGCTGAGACTGTTCTTTCAGCTTTCACCTCGGCTGGGTACTTCTTTTGGAATATGCTGTTAAGGGGTGTATGTGGTGAGAACAAACCTCTGGGCATAAGTGGGATGAGCTGGGGCAAAAGTGGAAAAGCCGTCTAGGGAGAATACCCCAGCCAAAGAAGTAAGACTGATCAAGGAGCTTGTATGAGCCAATCAATTCATTAAAAAATAATAATTTTCAAAAATTCACTAGAGCCCTACAAGGACAAACAATGATTTTAACATTGTATTTTAAAATATGTGCTGTGCACATTGGATATGATTAATAACAGTTCCTCCGCTCCGTTCCCAAATCCCTTCATTAAGTTTCAGGAAATGTTTGTATTACACGTAGAGACTGGAAGTGAAGAAGGTAAGATATAGTCAAGGCAAATCAAAGATTAACAAAAAGACAGGAAATAGGTTCCAGAGGTAATGATGAGAAAATAAGCTTTCTAAGACACTTCGATAACTTAGGAGGAATCTAGTAGAAAAGAGAGTGAACTAGATTCCATACAACTGAAAAGACAGAGTAAACACATCGGACATTTGAGTTGTACAAAGTAAAAGGCACTGTCCTGAGTAGCCATGGTCCATAATTGCTAGCATGTGCTCTGATTTTCTACCCTTATCTACTTCCATGTGGACTCTCCCAGACATTAGACTTGGGCCATCTCATCTTGCTAGGCTGTTCCCTTTACCTCTTCTCCATCAATGTGTCTCCAGAAATATTTGATCTCAACTATCACACTGTGTCTCTGTAGCCATGTCCTCCCACCCTGTCACTCACAGCATAATCACCAAGCCTACCTCAAATGTGACCTTTTCCACATACCTGTTTACTCAATTTCACAATTAAATTTCATATGGTACAACTAATAGGAGGATCTTAGGTTGCAGGCTTCCAGGCTCGGCCTATCTGCTGAGGGGATTGAGAGAACTAGGTTAGTGAAGCTAGCTTCCTAATCCCGGCATTTGAGTGAGCAAGCAAGAAGCCGGATTGAACAAATGTTGAATAAGGTAATTGGCAGTTTCTTCCACAAACGGATTGTTTTTCTCTCCTAGTCAGCCTACCCTAAGTTAAAATAATGTTTCCTATAAGTCAGATTTCCTGCCATTCCATTTTTTGCAAGAGTAATACCATTCTTTCAGTCAAAAGAACAAAAGATTTAAAGCCAACCCTTTTCTCTTTCTTTCATCTACCATATCCATTTTTTTTAATATATAAACCTGACATTTCCCTGGAGAAAAACTGGTTTTTGGACACACTTGCAGTTCAAACTTAGTGTTCCTAGACTGCCAGGAGCTTCACCGCTTAGTGTTTTCATTGTTATAATTGTCTCTGGGCTCAAATGTCTCTAAAACATGTTTTGTAAGTACTGGCATCTTTCTAATACATGACTCTCATGATCTCAATCTCTGATCAAAAATTATTAACCTAGAGTGTTGATTAACAATTCCTATTATATCCTCTTCTGTGAGCTAAAATACCCATAAATGGGAAGAAACTAAAACCCAAGATTGCCAGTCAGCCTATTTCTTAAATCTATGAGGAAAGTCGACTAAAGACAAAACATGTGGAAGTGAGTTAAGAAATACCATAAAAGATCGACCATTTTTGGCTCTTAAAATTGAACAAACCATAGAGATTGTTATTTCTTTCCCACTTCCTGTGCATTGTCAGACATTCATATACTTCAAAAACTTCTCATGTCTCCCTGCGTGGAATGGGTACCGCTTTTTGGGATTGCACATCACAGTCCTCCTCCGTTCTGATAAGTGCTTCCCCTCCCACATCTTTTTAGAACTATGACTCCAGCCAGGACAGGATGGGGACTTTAAAAAAAATAGATTTTAGTTGACATGGTGGTTCAGACCTGTAATCTCAGCTATTCAGGAAGCTACGGTAGGATGGTTGCAAACGCATGGCCAGCCCTGGCAAGTCAGCAAGATCTTGCTTCAAAATAAAATTGAGAAAGATCTGGGGTTGTAACCCAGTGCTCCCTGGGCTTGATGCCCAGGACTAGGACATGGATCTCTGAAGACCACTCCTTCCACAGTGCAATGGGCAATGCACAATATAGAGACAGAGCTTTGCTGCTGATGTGGCAGAGACTTCTGGTCACCCTCCACTAACAAGTCTGACCTTTTATAGCGTGTTTGGTTTATGCACCCCAGAAAACAGAAAACACACTTCCTAGCTTCTCTTCTCCCGGGTACCGCCTTGAACTAAATTTTGACCACTGTAATATAAGAAAACAACAACTAGAAAGATCCCCATATTCTTTACCCCTCCTATTATTCTGCTCCCCACTATGCCAGTGATTGCTTTGGATCCTGAGAACATGGAGCCCCACCTTAGGGATCCAAACAGGAAGCCAGAAAGAACCAGGGTTGGAAGGCCTCGAGAAGCCGACCCTTCACACTAGACTTGGACTGCAAATCTTTGGACTCCTATATAAGAGAGGAATACATATTTTTTTATAAGCTGTTGTAATTTTGTCTTAATTTCATACATTAAACAAAATCCTTACTAGCTTACAATATATAATGGACACTAACATTTTTCCTGTATTATAAGTTCCAAGTATCAGTGAATCAGAGTTGGGAGAGAAGAGTGTAACAGTTTAGACTTCTGCACTTAAGCTGGGAATCTGGGAAAGAACCCACCTGGCAAGATAATGCAAAGGACCAAGGTTCCACCGTCCAGTGTGTTGGCCAACACCAGCCTTGGATTTAGCTCTTTCTGAAATTTCAGGATAACTGAAAAAGTAAAAATAAAGGAATTGCTGTAATTCATTTATGTAGATTTAAGCCAGACAAAACTACTAGACAGTAACAGTTTTGGATAGTGGTTACCATAGGGGGTGGCACCTAGAAGCCAGTGTGAGATATGCTTCTTTGATGCTGGCATTGTTCTCTTTCTTGATGTGGATGCTGGTTACATTTTGAGAAAATTCATGGAGCAATCCATTTATAATTTATATGCCTGTATTGGTGTAAGGTATTAATCACTTATCCAAATAAATACAACAAAAATTACTGAATGACAGTAAGCTTCTTGGTGAAAGAGAGATCTCAAAACCATTTGCTGCAATAATATGAACATTCAAGAAAGTTGGTTGACATCACCAATAAGACAAAGGATCAAGTGTACTTTAATGAACCAAGAGTGGGAAATTATGAGTTTCAAATAGTCTGAGATGAAAAAGAAGCTGCTTGATTTTTTTTTTTTTTTAAAAAAGCAACAAATGCAATGGCAGAAGTAAACTGTATGAAAGTCTGATAAAGTCCACTTTTTTTTTTTTTTTGAGACAGAGTCTTGCTCTTTAGCTCAGGCTGGTCCTGAAGTCAGGATGGCGCTCAGGCTGGCCTTGGACTCACAGCAATCCTCCCGTCTCAACCTCCCAAGTGCTGGGATTACAGGTGTGCGCCACCACGCCCAGCTTATGTAGTGCTGTGGAATCGAACTCAAATACTTAGTGCTTGACTTTGTACTTGCTAAGCAAGTGCTTTAACCGTTGAGCCATTCCTCCACCCCTAAAGTACACAATTGACACTGCTGAAAATAGAAGGGGAGACATAAGAAACATGCTTCTATCTTTCATATATATATTTGAGAATGCAAACTAGTTAGAAAAAAGACTGACATAATTGTATACTTTCTATGGCATTTGTCAAAATTTCACCTAGATATATATAAAATGGACAAATAGATAAAAATTAAGGATGACTATGAGGGATAGAATATGGAATCTATTTTTAAATTAAACTAGTCCTATTCTTGAAAATAAACCCAAAACTTCTGAGCAAAAACAGCCAAATACAATGGTACAGCAGTTAAGGCAAAGCCCTGAGTTCAATCCACCAGCACAGCACCACATAAACCAGGTGTGATGACACACACCTACCTATAATCCCAGCACTCAGGAGGCTGAGACAAGAGGATTGCTGTGAGTCCAAGGCCAGCCTAAGCTACATAGTGAGTTTAGGACCAGGCTGGGATAATATATATATATTTTAACTTTCCTAAGTTGAAGAAAGTCTTAAATTTACATCTAAAAAAGACTCATTACCTTGTCAGGTAAAACCGATGCAAATAAATCAAAGCACAAATATATCCTGGTCCAGAGAAAAATTTTAAATTAAAAAAGGACTAAATTAAAAATTGAGATGGGGGTGCAGGCAGATGAGACAGAGACAGAAAAACAAAACATCATCATCCAGGTGTAAAAAGTAGATTTATCAAGTCAAGCATGGTAGCACACACTTTTAATCCCAGCCCTTTGAGAAGGAGGCTGAGTCGGGAGGATCACAATTTCAGCCAAGGCTGGGTGACTTACTGAATTAGCAAGTTCCTGTCAAAATAAAATAAAAATAAAATAAAAAGGGCTGCATATGTATCTCATTGTAAAGGCCCCCATTCAATTCCTTAGTAACACAACAACAACAACAATAATAGTAATAATAATAAATTTACTACAGAACAAAAGTCATGGTGTTATCCAGTTCTCTACTGTTCTACTACATGATAATTAGGAAATGTTGGTAGAATTTTGAGGAGAATTTTTATTATGTTCAACTGAACTGTCATTTATAAATGACAGTAACAGACAGCCATTCTATGATTTGCAAATAGGCTTGCCATTCATCTTCCTTTTTTTTTTTTTTTTTTTTTTACTTCACTCAAAAGTACCTTTAATGATTATGGTAGGCATTTGGAAATAATTACTCAAAGACATATTGCAGTTGTCTGGATGATAAAACAAGATTAAGATCTTAACAAATGCAAGAAATTATCATATTAAAGGACTAGTGATAATAACTAGAATCAATTTAACAAAGTCAGAATTAAATGAGAGTCATACAAACAATTATAAAACTACATGAAAAGTAAAATTCAAAGCCTAAAAACTGAATCTTGGGTGCTGATTTCTTAGACAAGTTCGGATGCCAAAACCAATAATCGCAATATTAATTTCAAGTAGAGTTAAGACCAAAAAGCCCTCAAAGGGCAAGAAGAATCATATTCCTTTATAAGTATCAACAGTGCTGAACTATTATGTACCAAATAACTCAATGGTTGTAATAAGTGGCAGGTAGGACTCTACCTCAATGGTGGAGTACTTACCTAACATGTGGAAGGCCCTGGGTTCAATCTCCAGCAACTCAAATAAATAAACAATCAATCAAATCAGTAAGGAACAACAACCAGGATAAAATAATTACATTAAAAATGAAGCTATTTTTAAAATGTAGGGTAAAAATATTGGTGAAAACTAATTTCTCTTGGAATGTGTACATTAAAAAATAATGGCAAAACAAAAAATAGGGTAATAGATCTGTTTGTATGATTTTAAAATATAAAAACTTTAAAAAGAAACTAAATTAAAGGACAAACTATACTGAAAAATGCTACAAGTTGGATCAACAGTTAACTATGTACATTTTTTTTACAAATACGTATCAAATGTCTAATATTCTATGCTGGTGCAGTCAAATTGAGCTTTCTGCTATGATGGGAATATTATGAATCTGCAGTGTTCAATATGGTAGATACTTAGAATAGCCCTCAAAAGGTTCTTAGTACCAATATTGAAATGATAATATTTTAGGCACATCTAGTTAAGGAAATTAAGGTTTTATTACCAACATTAAAATTTATTTTATCTGGGCTTTCCTTACATGTTTAATGTAGCCATGAGAAAGCTAAAATTACATTAGATATTGATTATAAAGGGCTTCTCTAGGAGAATGGTCAAGACAACAAAGGGGAAATTCACATAAAAAATACAAACAAGAGTAAGCTATGACAATAAAAATGTTCTGCCTCACTAAAAACCCAAGAATTACAAATTAAAAACAAGACCCAATTTTCTCTATCAAATTGACAAAAATCTAAGAAAAAACTCTTTGTGGGCAAGCGTTCCCTAAAATGGCACTATTATATACTGTTGGTAGGAGTAGAAATTAATCCAAACCTTTTGAGAAAGGTTAAAAGAGAGGAGACAAATGATAAAGCAGCATCCCATGGACAACTGGAGGGTCAGCTCAGGTTGACCTTGGTCAGATCACCACTGGCCCCTGAGCACTAAGATTTGCCACTGGTCCTTCTCCAGGTAGGTCAAGAAGGTTTTCTTTGTGCCACTGTTCAGGTGGTTCTAATTGGCAAGAGAAATCAAGAACCTTTAAAACACACTCCTGACTTAGTGTCTCTATTTCTAGGAATCACATTTAAAGAAATAATTTTTTAGATGCAGTTGAAGTTTTATGTGTAAGCATATTCATTTGTGCCATTTCTACTAGTGAAAGATTGGAAACAATCACACTAGCTAATAATAAGTATACTTCAGTTTTGTTAAATCTACAACCTTGAAAACCATTCCCCAGTATTAGCTATGATGAGAAAAATGTCCACAGTAAGAGGGAGGAAAGTCTGAGTGGATCCAGGCCAGACATAATCATAAAGAATAATTACATAAAGTACTCATCTATAAACACTTTATTTCATAAAATTGGGAACATAATTTTATATTTTATGACACATGTCATCTTTAAGATCAAAATTAGGTAATACAAAAAATGGTTATAATCTGCTATCTCTAAGCCCTGGGATTATTTTATCTTCCTACTTTTGTGTTTTTCCCAAATATTTAGGACATATTTTACTTTTAAAATTTAAAAAAAATGACTTTTGTTAACAAATTTGGAACTGCAATCCCCACTCTTTAGTTTAGGTTTTAAGGTCCTCTATAAACTAAATTCCTTTGCCTTTCCAAATTTATTTCCTACTGTCTGGCATTAGTCACATCACAGCCCCCTCTGTGTGATGTCTAGCCTTACCTTTTCTTCCCCTCATGGGGTCTGGCTTCCTACTGAGCACCAGGTAGCATCAGAAACCCGCAGGGACACTCATCTATCCTACCTAACAATCCTGAAAGGTGAGTACTATAATCCACACTTCAGAGAAGGAAGGTGGGAAGAAGAGGGGAGACAGGTTTTCCCACTAACTTATCATTTCCACCCGGCTTTTTTCTTACAAGTGTTTCAGTCTCAGCTCTAATACTTGCAGGGTGATCTGGGGCAGGTTACTTTGCTTTTTTGTCTAAAACGAAGGAAACAACAGTAGGAAGATCATAGAGCTGGTGTGAAACTTAACAGAAACAATCTACTCAGTCTCTAGTGCAGTGCCTGGCCATGATCAGCTTAAGTTCCAGCTCTCTCCACTTTAGATCCATGCCCTACTTGACATTGCTTCTCTTGCAATATACTTGACTGTTGTGCACATATTAGCTCCAGATCCTTAACAGCAGTAGAGGTTCCCAACAGGAAGACACAGAGCCTTCTCTTCCTCCATCTCCCACCAATGGGAGTGCCGTGGAATGTCTCACAGTCTGGACGCAATAAATCTCTAATTGTTTGAATAGACAGTAGCATTGTTTCTCATGCCAATTCCTGGGCACACTTTTCCATAAATTCTCTTTTGGAGTGAGGAGCCAACCATATGGATTTGATGGGGTCTCCCAAGTATGTTCTTGCTTGCCAGCCAAAGACTGAGGAGAGGCCCATCCACATTTTTCCTGGAAATCTAAGTAGACTGCGTGCTGCCGTGATGTAAGATACCCACACTGCATTAACTATCCGTGCTCCCCAGGAGAACCAAATCTTAGCTAAGAGCTTTCTTTGCCTTTTCACCTTACCCCCAAACATCGTACAGGACACTTGGTGAGCTATTGCATCTCAACAAGGAAACTTTGATAAGAGAAGTCTTCAGAAAAACAAACCACCCCTGGGCCAGTGGGCATTCACACCTACATCCTCCAACAAGTAACTGTCAGGCAGTGATGGCACAGTGCCACAGCACACAGCCACAGCGAGTGAAAGATTTTTAATCATTCAAGGGGGAAAAAATCAGCTTTGTTTAGTGATTACTAAAGTCGAACTAATAAGGGAGATTTGACTAGCTGAGGAGAAGTTAGGTCAAGGGATATCTTGTCCTTGAATAGATTCAACACACGTTTTCTGAACATTGCTTTGTAGCACCAACTTTGGGACGTGGAACACGTGGAGGCTTTGCTGTTGCCAACTCCTCCGTGTCTTTCCTCTTTTTTGCCATCCGGCCCTTCATCCCTCCCCACCGGGACTAAGACTCCCTTGACAGCTTGGTGGAGCCATGTGGACACGTTAAGTCACCAACAGTGTCGGTTGCAGGCATGAATTGGAAGGGAATCCAATTTATCAGCTTCCCCAAACCTTAATGAAAACATGACACACAAAGGTAGAAACAGTTACTCTCCACTAGGAAGTAGGATTCTCCAAAGTTGCTCGCAGCATCACCTGGAAGTGGAGACACCACCTTCATCAGATGAGCATACAACAGCTTGCACCAAGCAACAGAGTGAACAGCAAATCCGAATGTATCTAGGCCAGTGCCTTTCTGAGAGAGTCCCCCTGGAGCCACCTGAGACCTTCCAGAAAACCAAAATGTGTTCTCAGCACATTCCTGCTTCTAGTGAGAGTGCTTCGGGAAAGGTAAATTTTTTCTATTTGCTTTCACTGAGGAGGCTGAAGAAACAGTGGCCACTGGGAGACAGTGTTGCCCAGTTCCATTGTCTGAGGGGCCCTCTACTCTGCCTGATCAGGCCAGCCCCACCAGGCCTACACTAATCCAATCAGTGGGAAGTATTCTGGGTTTTATGTACCCAGAAGAATGTGTAATATTTAGAGCGCAGTAAACTCCACGCCCACACTGTTCCCTGAGACTCTTCCTTACTAGGCAGTAGGAACTGGTCAGGCACTATAAGCCTAGCATTATCAGGAACTAATTCAGAAATGCAAACCAAAGGAATTCTGCTGCAAATGGTATTTGTTACTTCAAAAGAGAGAATTGTTTTCCCTTTTATGGTATCTAAGATATCCATTTTTTGAAAATGTTTTCCCGGCACATTACAAATTACTTCAGAGCTGGGAAATGCTTCTTGCTAGGAAGAGGCTGAGTGCTCGGAGAGTTGGTCCTGAGTCCTGATCGGAGCGCTGTTTATTTGGGCAGCTGCATTCTTCTGTCAGGAAGGCCTGGGGAGTTTACTATTAATCCCAAATGTAAACCCCACTTAGAGTTGCTGGTTCCAAAAGGCGATTACTATTTAACTCTGTCCACAGCGCAGCAGGCCTTGCAGATACCTCTGACAAAGGCGACTACACTCTCACTAGGAACCATATCTCACGTCAGAAATCCCAGGTGCAGGTTTAGGTGACCTTTGGTTTCTGCACCCTCCAATATCCCAGGCACCTCTACTATCTCCACCGAGGGAAACATCTCAATGCACCAATTTTAGAGGGGACAAAGTGGGAGTCAGGAAATTGTGGCTGGTGGCGCCTCCGCGAAAGCATTCCCCTTTCCTGTTTCAAAGGGTTGTTGTCTGGACAGGAACTGAGTTACAAGAACCGGAAATGATGAATTGGGGCTGCTAGATTTAGCAAAACAATACCTTATGGGGGGCTGGTGGTGTGGTGCACACTAGTAACCCCCAGCACTTTGGGAGGCTGAGGCAGGAGGATGAGAGCTTGCCTTCAGCCTGAGCTGAATTTAGAACCGTGGCGAGACCCTGTCTCCAAACAAAAAAATAAAAAGGCTTTGAGATACAGCTCCGTGTGAAGGTCCTGGTTCAATCCACAGTACTGTAAGGGGGAAAAAAGTATGAGACATACTTACTTTCCAAATCAATCTTTGTTTATCTGATAGTTAGATTGAACTGGGTGTGCTGTATTTTCTCTGGGAACGCCAGACCTGTAAAAAACAATGTATGTGGGAAACGAAGACCCTCAAAAAATTCTGGAGAAAAAGATGTCTAGAGTCCTTTAAACACAGAAGGAGAGAAGTTGTGACCACCTGGAGAGCAAGGACAGTCTGTCCCCCAAGGCGGGCATACCCAGGATTTACACAATGTAAATCCTGCTTTTTCTTCCTGCAGGGTCCCTGTTCTTCCTGGCCCCGCCCTTTTCTCCCTAGGTTCCCATCCCCTCTCTCCCTTTACCCCTACAAGAAACCACACAACAGCACACTCTTTCCACTGTCGTTTGCGTGTGTCTAAGTGGAAATGTTAGTGCACCAAATAATACCCCGTGAGGTGAGCCCAGGGCAGAACCTAATCTGAGCCTCAACGCTGCAGGAAGCTCCAGGAGTGGCTGGCGCATTGGGCAGGGGCCGGTGGGTCCTCCTTGCCCTCCTTGTCCCCCCAGGGCACTTGAAGGTCGCCAGAGTTCTGGGATGGTCCAGATCTCCCCCAAACCCGCATACAGTGGGGTCCTTTCTGGCCTTTTGTTTCTTTGCCCTAGACCTCCCCTTTCTGCGTCCCCAGGGGCTGTTTCCTCCTCTGAACTGGGCTAGCCCCACCTGCCGCCTAGGGACTGTTTCTCTTCCCCTTGCAAAGAGAACATCCATCTCACTAGGCAGCCTCAGGTGGGTTTCCTGTCAGCCTCCAGTGAAATCCAAACGTCTGGCTTTCTCAAAGGCAGTTGAACCTCTGCCACCACAACATCCTGAGAGTGGCAAGAGTGGCAAGGTGGGTTTTGTTATGTTTTATTTTATTTTTTATTTTTTGACTAATGCTTTCATCTTTAAAAGACTCAAGCTTCTGAAATTTTGGGGGCTTTCTATTCACGGGGCAGTAACACATGTTTAAACAGGATTTTTTTTTTTTTTTCTTTTTGGTTTTATGTTTATCTTCACAGAACTGAACAGCAGTGGCCAAGAGCTAAGAAAATGCGTAGGTACGAAGAGGGGTTAGAGCAGAGGTAGAAAGGATAACTGGAAACAACGCCCATGCTGCACCTTCCTGAGAAGGCCTGGCAGGCCGGGTGGGCTCATGGCAGGCCAGGGGGCGGCATCCTCCAGGTCTGGGCACTTAGCAGTCTCTCTCCCTTCCCAAGACTGACTTATGCAAACTTAGCTGCAATGTTCCACAGACACTCAGCCTGGTCCTCGGCCACCTTCCCAGGAAGAGACCTCCTGGGATGGGAGCTAGAGGAGAACACAAGGTGAGCACCGGCTCCAAGCCTGGAAGAGGCCACATGGACAGGGGAGATAAACTGCTGAGATATGGGATTTACTGAGGCTGGGTGTGCTGTGGGGAGAGCCGGGAGAGGTGCGGTGCAGCCGCACATGTCCAGCCTGGGATGATGAAACTGGGAGGTAATATGTGAGTCTAGGGAGCCCACACTGGGAATACTATGTTCCTCACCACCTCCCAAGGAAGATGCACATAATGAGCTGGCTGCTGCTCAGAGGAGAGCAATTAAGATGATTAAGGGGCCAGAGGGAGTGACTTAGGGGAGAGAGATTAAAAGAATTAAGCATGTATACCTTGGCTGAGCTCAAAGCAGAGGGAATGTGGGAACTCTATAAGCATCCTCAGAACATAAACACAGAAGTGGACTGGTTTCGCACAGTCCCTGAGGGATGGAGCTGGAAGTAATAGGATAGAAGAAAAGAAAACAACTACCTGTTGGAAAAAGCTTCCAAGTAGCACCAGACATCAGAAGGGTCAGAGTCACACCTAATTTTTTTTTTTTAAAACAAAAGCAGCAAAAGGATTAGCAAGGTAGTAAGAGACAGGCTGAATAATAGGGGCTGGCCTCACAGGGAAACTTGTAGAGGGAAATAATAAGTAAGTAACACAGGACCATTTATTTCAGGAAGCATGGAAACTGATGAAGACTCCCTGCTCATAGAAGCTGATCATCAGCGGTCTTAGCTTGGTTTTCAAGGCCTTTTCCCCTCTGTCCTGTGTTTACCCTGCAAAACTGGCTCTCACTAATCCCTAACATAGAGTCCCTCTACCTTCTACCAGCTTTTTGATCTTCCTGTGCCAGGTCTTCCAATCATCATGAACAGAAGTTCCCATACTGCTAGCCCTCGTCTGCCTTCTTCCTATGGCTCCCTTCTTTTCTCGCTCCCGTTGCTGCTTTGCTTTCTCTTACCCTCCACTGGATGCTGATGCTCCACTGAATTCCATCTCAACTGCTCTGTCCTTACTCTGTTGTGTCCATGAAAGAGCATACTTCAGTCTCTGGGCTGCAATGAACTGTCAGTGCCCATGATTCCTGAACCTCGGTCCAGCTCAGCGGTTTCTTCTGTACACCAGGCACTTACCGGGCATCACAAATTGGATGTCCCTTGCTCTTTGATACTTGCCAGATACAAACTGGAATTCATCTTCTATTTCAAGCCTGCCTCTTTCCATATCTTTCCTTACTTAGTGATTGCCCTTAATGTCTCCTCAGTTGCCCAAACCAAATGTCTATGTAGCATCCTTGGTTCATTTCTACTTCTCCACCTCAATTGCCAAAGTTAATTGTACCATCTAAATATCTGCAGTGTCTGCCCAGAACTGGCAGCAACTCACCATTAGTGATCTGGAAAAAGACCTCACCTCTTTGATTATTGGCATTCAAAATCAAAGTGCCTCTCTTCATGGCCATATAGCTGAGTCCAGGTGTGAGCACATGATCCAAACCCAGCCATTCACAGCTTTTCCTGGGATCCTATGTTCCGAATCCATTTTGATTTCGAGAAAGTCTCTTTTTTCTTTAACCAGAAGCTGTAAAGATATGAATCACCAACAAGTCATGTAGCCAACCAGACTTGAAAGAGTGAACAACTAACTTTCTACTTTGACCCTAACAGATAAACCAGGATGAGTACAAAAAATAAAGTGAGATTCTGGCAACCTTCCATTCCTGATTGGCACACAGGGTCTACAGCTCCCAGGCCTTTGCAAGATTGTAATTGAAGCCAAGAAGTTGCTCACACTTAACTGAGATTTCTGAGGTGCTATCTGTCTCCTTGAAAGAATTCTGATTAATGTAATAATTCAAATCTGTTCTGTTCTCTGTTCATTCTGTGCTAAGCACCATTTCATCTTGAGTTAGTTTTTGTATACTGCATGAGGTCAAAATCTAACTTCATTCAATACCATTTGATGAGGGAATTATTCTTTTCCTCATTAAAATGGTTTTGCCACTTTTGTCAAAAACACACAACTTATTGTAGATACATGAGCTAATTTCTGGATTCTGTTTTTATGCCATTAATCTGGATCTCTATGCATCAGCCACATTCATACCACATTCTTTTTGTTGCTGTAACTTTGTAATAGGTTTTGAAATTGGAAACTCATCAAAAACTATGGAAGCTAAAGGGCGTGGGACTATTAATGCAAGGTCCTACAAGAAAAACATTTTAAAAAATCAAATTTTGTGGCTGTAGAAATGGCTTAGTGGTTAAAGAGCTCGGCTAGCAAGTGCTAAGTCAAGCACTAAGTACCCAAGTTCAATTCCCCAGCACCACATAAACTGGGTGTGGTGGCACACACCTGTAGTCCCAGCACTTGGGCAGCTGAAATAGGAGGATTGCTATGAGTCCAAGGCCAGCTTGGGTTCCATAGTGAGTTCAGGATCAGTCTGGGCTACAGAGACCCTATCTCAAAGGAAGAAAGAAAGACAGAAAGAAAGAAAGGAAGGAAGGAAGGAAGGAAGGAAGGAAGAGAGAAAGAAAGAAAGAAAGAAAGAAGAAAGAGAAAATGAGTACATAGCTAATCCTGGAGGCACAGGCCTATAATACCAGCACGCTGGGAGGTTGAGTCAAGAGGTCACAAGTTTCAGCTCAGCCTGGGCAACTTAGTATCTTTGCAAGATCCTGTCTCAAAATCAAAATTAAAAAATGGGCTGAGGATATAGTTTAGTGTGAACACTGTGGGCTTGATTCCCAGCACAAAAACAAAAATAAATGAAAACTGGAGAAAGAAAAAGAGGAATCAACAAAGGTAAAGAAGTGAGTGAAACAATGCTCATCTGACAGAAAAACACAAGAAAAAGAAATTGCGCTTTTGTAATTGTGTTTTCTTTTGTTTTTGCATGTTTCGAAGTAGTCTCATTATGTAGTCCAGGCCAGCCTTGAAATTGTTACATAGACTAACAAACTGAATTCTTGATCTTCCTGTCTCAGCCTCCTAAATGTTAGATTCCAAATGTGTACCACCACTCCAGGCTTCTTTCATAGTTCTTAATGGCTGCTTCACTAAACAATCTTTTTCAATTTGATTTGGAAGCCCGGAACATTCGCAATAAAAGCTTTTCAAGTATTATGTCAGAAGGGCTCTGTTGTTTGCCTGAAACACGGGGACTCTATTGGCCGGTGACTCTCTATTCTAAGGTTCATGACAGTAACATTAGCTGTGATCTCTGGCACTTCAGACATGGTCACCAACAGCCAAGGCGTATTTCCACTGACTGAGATGCTGGGTAGGAGATGGAAGGGCTGCGGACTTGCAAAAAAAGAAGAGAGAGAAAAAAGAAAAATCTTTTCTGCTATTTTATGATTCTGACTATTCAAAGTAAGCAAACAGCTTTGCCAATAGTGTCAAGAAGTAGTTCAGTTTCCTGGACCGCGAACCAGAAGGCAAGGGACAGATGATGTCATAAAAAGTCATGCAAGAATGTGTTTGGCAGAAGACTCACTGAAGAAATGAAGCAAGTTATGAATCAAATTTTAAAAGCAAATTATTTTAATAACTGCTAATTCTCACTACGCTATGCACACTAGCCACAGCATTTTAAATATATTTACTCATTATTTCTGACAACAGAAACTGGTACTACTATAATTCCCATTTTATAGATGAAGAAGGGGAAGCACACAAAGTGTTTTGAATGAGGAATCAGAATGAAAAAATGAAGCTTAAAAGTTTTAAAAATCATAAAAGAGTACACTATAGAGAAAATATTATGGTTCAATAGGAAGACAGTGCACAAAAATTCTCTATTAAAAAGAAATTTTAAAAAAAGTGAGAAGTAATTTTTAGCCTTGCTGCTAGTGTACCAAAAGAAGGAAGGTAGAGATAGATATACAGAACAAATGAAATAATAAATAAAAGTTTTAGAAGTATAAGCCTAGGAAAGAATTTATTGAAATGTTTCCTGGGCTTATATGAAGAAATGGAACATTACATTAAGATAACTTGACTGAAAAGATTCAGATGGCAGCAGAAGACACTCAGGTCAACCAAGGTATAAAAACCCATGAAAACTGAAGGCAGAAGAAAGACAAAGACATCTGGATGACGAGAAAAGAATTCCAAAATGGGAGAGATAGTGTCATAGGCAATATTGCAGATGGCTTGGCCATGTGGAGTGTGTAAGATAAATTAGCAGCTGGGGGGCAGGAAACCCACCCCTTTTCCAAGCTGGATCCCAAGGTGAAAGCAGCCTTCACTTGAGCTTACAATAAGGAGGCCCACCTCCCTCAGTATTCAATTCAGGTAGTAAAGACATCCAGACCCAGTCCTGCCCCAGTGCTGGATTTGAATACAGTGAGGGGTTGCACAAAGATGATTCTCAGTTGAATAAGACGGACCAAGATGCTACAGAGACTGACACTATGAGCAAGAAAAAGACAAAATCTTCAGAATTTCCTTAATATAGGTTATTTAACTGATGTAAGAGCAATGAAATATTTTAGCCATGTACACATACGTTAGAAGTGATATTTAATTAAAATCAGGATAGTTGATAAAAATTTTATTCCTCCTTTACTTATATTTTTATCTCACAAAAAAAGAGTAAAAAACAGGGATGCTGATATTCTGGACTTTTGGCCAAGAAGGATTTAGTTAGTGACAGGGAAATTAATTACCAAAGCCTTCATAAAAAGTGGCAAGGCCATTTGTGAAATCATACTGTGAAGCATAATTTAAAGTTTTTCTTACATTTTAGGAAATGAGATTTTAATTAATTATTGATTTCTAATTTTGTTGGAGTGTAGTTAAAGGATAGGATCATTACTATGTCAATGATCTTGTATATATTGAGATTTATGCTGAGATTCAGTTCTAAATATTCTCTTTTTGCCCCAAAGTATGTATTTACACTTTTTGTACACAAAATTTAATGTCTGACCACTGAATTAGGCTTGTTAGTTGAGTGGTTCAATTTTCCCATATCCCACTAATTTTTTGCCTGTTTGATCTTATTAGTTTCTGAGTGATGAGTTAATAAATTACCAATCTCTTCTTGTATATTTGTCAGATTTTGCTGATACAGAATGCTTTTATATATGTATATAAGTTCAGGACTGTTATATCTGCCTAGAAAATAATTCATAAAGTCACAAAGTAAAAAATTCATATTTGCAGAGTATATTATCATTAAGAAAGCTTTTCATATTCTACTTAAGTATGTTGCTCACACTAAATAATTTATATTATTATTTTAGTCACATAATACTTTTTAATCTCAAAATCTATCTTTTCAGGTATAAATATTACCACATGAAGTTTATTTTCAATTTTCCTGGTACTTTGTTTTTTCCATTCCTTCAAACTTCCTGTGTAATTGTATTTTCATCAATCACTTGAAAGACCAACAAGCTGTATCCTATTTTTGTAACTCAATCTGAGAATCATGTGTTTTAATGAATACATTTGTTCCCTTACAAGCAATCTTGTTGGAATTATGGATACATTTGAACTTACTCTAATCATTTTTTGTCATCTCTTTAAACCCAGTTTCATTCCTTTGTGGCACCTCTCTTCCTATGTTCTTTCAGATTAATCCAGATTTGCTTTCTATTGCTTCAGAATCTTTGATCTTTCTATTGTACTGTTAGTGGTTATCTTCACATTTTTTGTCTACATCAATCTGAAACTTTCCAATTTCTACAAAAATGTGTACTAGTATTTTGACTGGGGTTATGCTGAATTCAGGGATCAATTCTGACAGATCTGATAACTCAACAATATCAAGTCTGCTGATTTATGTACATGGCATATCTCTTCAAGATTTAGATCTTTAATTTGTCTCAGCACTGTTTCATAGTTTTTATTGAACATGCATACATATTTTGCTAAATTTATCCCTAAATGTTTTATTTCTCATGTTATTGTACGCTACATTTCGTAATTCCAATTTCTGATTGTTTTGTTAAATGAGGAAATATAATTCATTTCTGTAGAGACCTTAAGACCTTATCTCTGAAAATCTTGCTAAATTAATTTATGGAATTTGCTCCTTTGCTAATTTTTCAAAGTAGGTGATCATGTCATCAACATTCTTCTTTCTTTTCAATTCATATAACTTTCTTTTTTCTTCATATCACACAAGTTCTTGTCCAGTTGCACAGAACCTCCACTGCTATGTTGAATAAGACTAGAGAGAATGGACATTTTTTATTACTGTTAATATTTGGGAGAAAGTGTTTAGTCTTTTACCAGTCCAAATAATATGAGCCGTAAATTTTTTCTAGATTGACTTTATCAGGTTGAAGAAGTTCTTTTCTAATCTTTGTGAGTTTTTATGTGCAGGATGCAGACTATCAGATACTTTTTTATTGCATCTCTTAAAATTATCATATAATTTTTTTCTCTTTTTACTTTACTGATATAACGAATTACATTGTTTGCTTTTCCAATACTAAGCCAATCTTGGAATAAGACTCACTTGGTCATGATGTTTTGCCTTTTTAATATATAGATGAATTAGATTTGTTACGTTTTCTTCATAATTTTTCTTTCTATTTCAACAGGGATAGTAGTTTTTAGTTTTCTAGTTATGTATTTGTGCAGTTTGGTATCATCAAATGAGTTGAGAAGGGTTATATTAAATTCTCACATTTCTTGATCTGTCAAACCAATTCTTGAAAGTTGAGTGTTATCTAAAAGGACCAAGTTTAGATTCACTATTCTGTATGACTGATATCTCCCATTCCCACAGGGTCATGAAAACCTTGATCATCCTAAGACTCCTTGTCTTACATTCTCTTGGCTGCTCAATAGCAACCTGCAATTATTGCTTTAGACTTCATCAAATCTTGTTTTATATTTTATTCCATATTTTCTTACATAGTGGTTGAGAATTAGCCCACATCAGCTCATTCATGTTGCTTAAAGTCAAATAAAACAAATTTCAAAAAGGTTAGAAAAAAATTCAAGTAAGATTTCATGTATAAAGCCAAAAAGGACTGTATATAGCTTTAAAATCTTAAGAAGCTCTTAAAATTAGATATAATTACTTCCACAGTAAAAGGTAGGACTTGTCCCAGCTGATGGCAGTGCTGTCAGACAGACTTTAAATTGAGAGCCTCTTCAGAGATTGTCTTAGCTGCAGAGAAGGTCTTGCACTCGTGAAGTGGCCTAAATCCAAGGATAGATTGTAAAAGACCATAAAAGCTTGATTATCTCTGCCCATCAAGAACTCTCAAGGGTAAGTTTAGCTCCAGAGCTCCCTGTGGGGTTAGCTGTGGCTACTGTCAGGCCTGCACTGTAGCTCATTCTTTCTGCCTAATCTCGCTGGAACTAATCCCAAGGGCACTCTGTAGTAAATAACATACCCAATAGATTGTCTTTGTTTTTCTCAGTCTCCAGAATTTGAACAATCTGGAGGCATGGATGATACGACTGGGTTTTAGAGCTAGATCACTTACAGCCTTGCTGGTGGCAATTAGAACACAGTAGCACAAGGCACTATAAGGTGGAGGTCCAATTATTGAAACCTTTGTAACTGAAGTGGGATATCATATCAGTGGAAGAGAATATAAGGGTGAAAACAAAATACCAGTTTTTGTGTGTGTGACAAATAGTAATTCTAAGGCCAATGAAATCAAATGCCTACTGTTAAGCTCTATGGACACTAAAAACAATAATAAAAGGCTAGGAGCAGATACCACCTCACTGAAAGCAAAATGTGGAACAAAAAGCCTCCTATATATTATGCACAGAGGTTCTCAGCTCCTGAAGGATGTCGGAGAAAGCATAGGACAGGGCTTAATCTGCAGAGTTGCCAATTTCCAAAGACAGTCAAACCCCCAGCTGTGTGGCTTTGTGCCAAGGTTAAAGCCCTAGATAGGAATGAATGGAGCCCTGACTCAATGGGTAAGAAAACTAAAGTTGATATACCTGAAAAATCTTGATATGAGCCCTCAGAAATTGGCTTACTCTTCTTTGCCCTATTTTAAAGTAGTATCCTCTCCTTTCTTGAAGATAAAGATTTCACCTGACAACATGGATTTCCTTTAGGATCTGCTCTAAATGCCCTTTCTACCTTGTGTGTAATGGGAAAGGAGAGAGCCTACTGGTCCCAATGGACAGGCAATAATTACAATTCCAAAGTGTTACAAAGTTGATTTAGCATGCACTAGTAGGAACAGGGAGGCCCATACGCATCTGAATGTTAAGTGATTAAGGAGACTAGAATGTAAGATTGGGTAAATAAGAGTTTATTAATTGATATAAAGGTATTGTATTGATTGAATAAAGGCAAGTTTCTTGATTAAATACAAAATTTAATACCTTGGCAAGGACACTAGGAGTTGATGTAAATGTACAGCTAGAATGGTTCCTGGAAGCACGAGAAGAATGTTGGTGATGATAAGTGAGGTTAAGATGTCAGAATTGCTGCATCAGATGGTGGAGGAGGAATTACAAGATCCTGGGAGATGGGCATGCTGAATGAAATCAGTATGCTTTGTAAAGATGGAAAACCTTTCATGGGGTTACACTTCTCAGGAGATACAAGGGATTCACCACTGATATGTCTAAATGTGCCCTCCAAAATTCATTTGCTAAAATTTTAATTCTTAAAATGATGGCATTAATTGGGAAGGGTAGATTGTTGGGAGGTGATTAAGTCATGAGGGTGGAACTCTCAGGAATGAATCACTGCTCATAAAAAAAAGGCCTAAAGGAGCTTGTTTATCTCCTCCTCCATGTAAGGACACAGTGAAAAGGCTGCTGTCTAGGAAGTAGGCTCACACCACACAGAGAATCTGCCACAACCTTGATCTTGGACTTCCCAACCTCCAGAACTGTGAGAAATAAATCCCTATTGTTTACAGTCTGCCAAGATTATGGTATTTAATTACAGCAACCTAGAAGGTCCAAATCAAATTATTAAGGCCATTGAGAACACACTAGTGAGAAAAGTACCAGTATCACTAAGAGGTTCAACAAGGCCAGTTTCTGTTCAGGTCTGATGGTAGAAGCCAATAAAGAACCAGGTTCACTGATAGCATTGAGTATGTTATATGTCTGAAATAACGAAGTTGTGGATGCAATTACTGTAATGAGTGACAAGACTGTTAGTCAAAATCTGAAGTCTGAATTTCAAGGATTTATGGAGAGAGCTGGTAGAAATTGATGTACTATTCAGGGATCCCAGTGAAACTGAGTCAACAGCATGAGTGTATATACAGAGATTAGAATGGATTAATCTTAAGGAATTAGTTAACAAAGTTGTGGAGGCAAGTCTAGAATCCACAAGGTAGGGTGGCAGGATGGAGATTCAGAGAAGAGTTACAATGTGAGTATAGAGGTAGTCTATTGGCAGAAATCTTTCTTTCCCTAGAGAGGTCAGTCTTAAAAGGCTTTCAGTTAACAGAATGAGTCCCACCCATGTTATGGAGCATAATCTGCTTTACTCAAAGTTCACTAATTTCAATGTTTACCTCATCCAAAAAAACACAATCATAATGTTTAACCCAATATTTGACTATGATGGCCCTCTCAGGCTGAAATTTGAAATTATTGTCAAAGTGGGACAAAACAGAAAGGCAGCCAAGAGAGTAGTTCTCTACTGTACTGTCAGAACCCAGCAGATGGTCAGGAGATCGAGAGAAGCTATTCCAGTGGGCAGCAATGACCTCACCCAATTTCCAGGCCTGAGGTACTTTCCAGACCTAGAATCTTTAAAATGAAGAAGAGAAGGATCATGTAATAACTCAGTAAATGCACTTATCATGAGTCCATAAAGCTACAGACATTTAATTGAGTGACCACACACTGGGGAAAGGAAAATGCTCAAAATGTTGAGGACTGATGAGCACAAGATCTGAGTTGATGTTGATGACAATATCCCAAAACATCCTCATGGCCCTCTGTCAGTGCAGGAATATACAATGTCAATCCATTTGCACTGTTATAAAAAAAAAGTCACAAACTAAGTAGTTTATAAACAACACAAATTTATTTTTTATATAATTTAAGATGCTAGGAAGTTCAAGATAGTGGTATGCAGATTTGATATCTGGTAGGGTCCCACATTTATATTCACAGACATCACCTCCTTGTCGGGTCATTCAATGGCAAAGGGGTCAACAAGCCCTCTTGAGCTTCTTTTAAAAGAGAACTAGTCCCATTTATAAAGACTGTGTCCTCATGACCTAATCACCTCTCAAATGTCCCAATTCTCACCAGTCCTTTGGGAATTGGTTTGAACATGTGAATTTAGGGGACACACATTCAGGCAGGTCATAGCAACAGAGGTAGAGGTAGCCATAAATGGAGTGGGAGTCCCTATCCACTTTAATGGGGGCCACAGAGTCCATGGACATTTTCCTGTCTCTTATTGTATAATTAGGAAAGACTGGAGTTGATATGCTCACATTGGCTTATGGCATAAGGACTACCATTATGGGAAGGGCCAAATAAAAATCTCTGAAATTGTTTCCTGTGAGGACAGAAAGAACATTCTGTCTAAAACAAAACAATGTTTAAACAGCCTGAATAAAGGGTGACCGTGACTCTGTAGTTCACCGTGACAGTTCTAGCCTGCTAACAAACTTAGCACTTCCTGAATAGTTTGTAAGGGTCTTCCTGGCCATAATGTCACTGCTTTGTGATTGGGTGGCACTAAGCCACTATTGTGTGTAACTGTCCAATGAACAAGCATTTCAACTGGCTAGAGAAAAGCAAGTAAGCAAGAAGAAAGGAAGAGCACCAAGAAAAAAAGCAGACCTGAGGGAGGTGAGGAGGGAAGCAGGACACAGAGGCAGAAATAAAAAATGACTTTGCTTCTCAACCGTGTACTTTGCTGGAACTACATAAAGTATAATGGGACTTCCTGCAATACTTCGCTTTTCTCTCCACACTAGTTAGATCCAAACATGCATCCTTGAATTCTGGTTCTAGCCAGGCCTAACACCTGGTGTAGCTGGGTGAATCTGACCTTGGACTTGAATCATTTATCTCCCAAACAGTGAATCAAAGTCAGTATTGAATCTCAAGAGTGTAGGAGGAAATATACTAGGCTTAAGACTGTAACTGTAGGAGTTAAGTTTCTTGTTATACGTTCACTTGTTCTCCAGTCCAACCACTGCAGGAGTCAGACCCATCCTAGCAGAGACAGCAAGCTGTTACAAACCGGTCAAGTAGATTCAACTGCAGCCACTATGGAAGATGCCGTAAACTTGCTAGAGCAGATTAACACAGAGTATTGAGTGTATGACATCTGACTGATGATTGGGCAAATGCATTATTTTCTAGTCCTATTAAAAATAATCAGAAACAATTTTCATTCACATTGAATAAATAACAATCACAGTGTTTCCCAAGACTGTGTTAATTCTCTACTTTCTGTAATATTCTAAAGAGATTTGAGCTCTCTATATATACTGCCCAACATTATTAATCTACTATATCAATGTCTTCATGCTAACCCTAAATAAGTAGGACATTTATGAAGGCTGACGTAACTGCCACAGCTGCTGCTGAATGTCCAACCTGCCAGCAACAGGGATCAATAGCAAGTAACTGATTTGGGCCAATCCCTCAAGAAGACCAATGATACACTTAGTTGCTCACATTGAGTCTCTTCTATTATGGAAGGGCTGAGGATTTTTTATGAAAGGAATACATGTAGTCTATATATCGCTTGGCATTTGCTGTCCCTAGAGTCTTACACAGCCCTATTTTAAGATCTTTTAGAGAGTGTGATATGAGCTGACATGAGTTCTAGATAACATCACTTTAGACCAGGAATCCCCTTATAACAAAGAAGGCAAAAGAATGGATCCTTGCTCATGAAATCCAGCAGTCATATTGTCTACTGAAACACTCAGAAGCACCCAGACTGATAGAACATTAGAACAATCTTCTGAGTATAGAGTTGGAGCCCCAGCTCAGCACCACTTTCCACTGGGCTACTGAAGCTTCTACCTCTTGATCTCAATATCCTTATATTCTTGGGACAAAGATAATTACTAAAGACTTTGATTAAAGTAAATCTGAAAGGTGGTTTTCTGAACCCATAAGACCTGAGTCTATCTCCAGGTAGAATGTGTCAGAACGAAACTGAATTGAAGAATACCCAGCTGGTTTCTACTGCTACAGAACTGTTTGCTTGGTGGGTGGAAGAAAAATCCTCATATATTTGATGTAAGAAACATAATATGCGAGTACAGGAGAAGAAACTGACATCTAGTTTGTTTTTCCTCAATATTCTCAAAGCTATCCAAGTCAGTTTGTGTCATTCTTGAATGTAACAGATTTTCTGTATCTGTTAACCAAAATCATGGGTAACAATATTGGGTAAAAATGGACAATGCCAAATATATCTGGCAAGTCAATGGGAATGTCCCTCTAGTGAATTCTTTCTGTTGTACAGAATATCTAGAATATTGTGCTCAGTTCTAGGCACCACCTTTTTAAATTAGTAACTCACTGGAGTGTGTTTGGAGCATGAGGAAATCATACCAGGTAGAGAGAGCTTGAAGGAAAAGGGACCAAACCTAGAATGTAGAAGACAGAAAACGTGGAGGTTATCTTCAAACATTTGAAGGTCTTCAGATTAAAAAAGGATAATAATTTGCATTTTGGTCAGATTGATAGTTATACTACCAATTGGTTACAGATTTTGATGAGGTGCAGGAAATGTTAGCCCCATGGCACACTAGTATTTTAAGCTGGAGGACACAGACAAAACCACAGAAACAGAAAAGTCTGACCTTCTCCTGCCTCCTTTCTTCTGTAGCCTCTAATGTGACAGGTGTCTAGCCCTACACAGAGAAGCCAAGAAGAACCTCTTGCTCAAATGCCCCTAGTGTATTAGCATGTGTATTAGCATTTCTGTCTAATTATTTTAGTACATGACTGCCCACTCTTCATCATCCTAAGCATGCAAGTAGTTTTTTCCTTGGTTTTTATTTCTGAAGGCTCCTGAGATATATGAAACTTTGGTTAAACGCATTTCTTAAGCTTTTCTCTTAATCTGTTAGTCTCTTGTTACAGGAGTGTGTCAATATAAAATAATGACTCTGATTTCAGAAAATAAGAAAACAGTTTGTTCTGAGCCAAATATTAGTGACTATGGCCCAGAAACATGGACTTAAGTTATCTTGGATGACATGTTCCAGTGGAAGAGGTTACATGAAATACTTAATGACAAAAAAAAAAAAAAAAAAAGAAAAGGAAAGTCACAAACCAAGCATCAGGATAAATGAGGGTGTCTGGTAGGTGGTTCATGGCAAAGCAGGAAAATCTTCCTGCAGGTTTCAGGTATTATTTTAAAGCCTGCTTAGCTTTAGGATGAGCAGAGGCTAGTGTCTGCTAAGTTTAGCATACATCCCTAAAAGTTTATTAGTCACTAGAATGTTAGGTCAGATACAAAAGTTAAGGTAAATGGCCATTAAAGGGCTTAAAATAACCCAAGGTAATTTTGGCTCTTGACCTCAACCTTCCACCTCTCCACAAAGACAATATTCTACTCAGCCAAGGTCAAGAAGTCTTTAATACAGATGGTGGCTTCTTCAGAGAACTTCAGTTTACAGCCATGAACCAAGCAATGGCTTAGAAAAAGATTACTTCTTTTTTACTTTTTCTTTCCCTAAAACTCAGCACCCCCCCCCCAACTTTCCCCTTCCCCCCAAAAAAAAGGTAAAAAGAAAAAAGAAAACCTCTGCCACAGAGCTCTCAATAGGCTGGCTAGAATCCTTGAAGGCCACCTATACGGGTGTAGCTGTTAGGACATTAAGTCTGATGTTCTGGACAGGCTCTTTCAACCCATTACATGGTCCCCTTCCATCAAAATCTGTTCTCACACTTTTCATTTCAGATTCTGTCATGAATGACAATTTATAGCCTCTCCAACCTACCTCCTCCCCTCACCATCATGTAATCTGCACTTGAATACAGTTAAGGACATGAAGAGTTAACTCGCTGTTTCGCGGTGTGAGGCGCTGTCAGGTTGGAGTGAGTGAACGTGGGAGGGTCTGGAGTCCTTTCCCCTGCTTAAATTCCCATGGGCACGACAACTTTCTTTCCCCATGTGAGGCTCGGCTCACTTTGCCTTCCTGGCACAAGGAAAATTCTGCAAGAATAACCTACTTGTTGTTAAACCCGCTCTTTAGGCAAGGCCTGTCATTGCTTCCCAGGGAACATCTTTACATCACAAAAGCATCAGTCTCCTTTTAAAATGAATGAATGAACGAATGCACCAGAATGTCAATGTTTTCCTTTCCTTGACTCAAAAGCCATGCCTACAGTAATAAAAGACAAGCCAGAGTAACTGAATATACATGAAAGCCAGAGGAAGTACCTAGTAGAGCTTACACGAGAAAAAGCGCCTTTGGCTGAAAGATAGGCCTGTCTGGACACAAAATTGGCATTTCAGAACCATATAATTTATGTAAACGGTCGTCGGCAGACTATTTCATCTTGGTCGTGTGCATAGTCTAAAAAGAAAACGAGAGAAAAGAAACCTTGAGACCCCGAGGAGAACTTCCTCCCAGCGTCTTCTGGAGACTGGACATGAGCTCGCATCCGCAGGCGGTGGGCCCGTGCAGCGGCGGGAGCGCTCGGGCCTGGCCCGGCCCCTTGCGGCCGCGCGCCGGCCCCCTCCGGGACTAGGCCCTCACGGCGCCTGCGCACACGCGGCGGCGGAGGCGGCGCGGCTGGGAGTGATTAGGCGGCGCGCGGCGCGGCGCGGCGCGGCCCCCGCGGAGCCTCACTGGCAGGCGCGCCCGCGGAGACGGCCCGAGTGTGCGCCAGGCGCGGCGCGCGCCGCGGGCGTAGACGTCTGGGAAGGCTGGCCGGCTGTAAACGTCGGCGCTGCGGAGCGAACGGGTGGTTGGAGGCGGCGGGGGAAGGGTAGGCGTCGGGGTTTGTGTACGCGTCGTAAAAATTACATGCCAGAGCGAAAACGCAGGGGACGAAGTAAAAGGGTTGGTGAGGACAGAAGGAAAAAGAAAACAGGGTCCCAGGCCGCGAGCGGACCCAAAGGGTGCCTGAGGCCCCGTCTGGTCGGACTCACTCAGGCTTGTGCACCACCTCAGGAGCCTTCAGAGAACCCCCTTCTTTGTAGTCTGGGGGCGGGAGGGCGAGCCTTGACAGTAGGAAAAAAGAAGATGGCTGTCAAGGAAAGGCCCTGGAGGCAAAGGAGCAGCGCCATCCACAGAGAGCTCAACTTGGGGGCAGGTATGGCGGGGTGGGGGTGGGGGGTCGCTTATTCAGACGCACAGGAAGTCCACACAGGTGAGACCGGAAGAAGACCAGAGCTGGTGTACCGAGCCTGGAAGACTCGTGCAAGATGACCAAGGGCATGTCTTATTTCTGTCGGAGGTTGGAGGTGCTGTGGGTCCAAACACAGGCCTCTCCCCTGTCAAGCCAGTGCTCTAGTCCTGAGCTACACTCCCAAACCTGATCATGGGTGTGTCTGCCTAACGGATTGTTGCGTGTTACTTAAATTTTGAGATCATTTTTGATAGTTCCGTATCTCTCGCATCAGAATTACCCGAGCTCTTGACTACTTGGAAATTAAGGGATTCTGTTTATCAGTGCTGGGACTGCAGCTCAGCAGGCAGGTCCTTACCCAGCTTGTGTGAGGCCTTCGTCTGTCTCCAGCAACAGAGAAGAGAGGGAGGTTCTTTTAGATTCTGTTTATCAGCTCTTTACTACAGTCTAATGACTCGTTCACACTACCAATGGTTTTAGCATAGCAGTTTTCAGATAGTATCTACAAACCAAGCAGCAAGTGCGCGCACACACACACACACACACACACACACACACACACGCACACACACCCCTCCAGAAGAGAGAAAATGGAGAGTAACCTGATCTCATCAGAAGTGGATAAGATCTAAGAAACATAAATCCCTACAGACATGCTAGGCAACTCGTATATTCACTTACTGACTATAAAATGGTCTTTCTTGCTGCACAGATTTTTGCCTTTAAAAAATAATAAAGCCCTTAACTGTTAGTAACTTATTTTTAATTGACACTAGTACACTTTTAATTGATATCAAATAATAACATCATGAATGACACTCCAGGACCTAGCCATTCCCTCTGTATCTAGTATCTTCCATGGTTAGTATCAGAAGAGCCTGTCATCCCAGTCATATTCCTTCTCCTATTTTCAACATTGTTTTGTACTTATAAGGAATTGTTACACTAATCATCTTTTTCCCAAATTGGCCATAATATAGTCTACCTACCACTGACCAACTACAGCAGGAACGTTAAACAAACATTTTGCTGTTGTTAGCCTGTTTTCCTTAGGGGTCGAGCTTCTGAAGCCAGGAGGTCATTTGGATTATATATACAACTTTGGTAATTGCATTCCTAGATTCTACAAAATGCCACGGTGCTCACTGGAGTCCAAAATAACTGTTGCAAACAGTGACAATTATTGCCCAGACATTTTCAAACACAGCAGGTTACTGGCTGGGACTGTGATGGAAACCCTAAAAAATATATAAATATTTTGAAATGCTCTCTAAATCAAATTGATGCCCCAGATGCAAAGTGAGTTTTCTCAGAGCAGCTAAAGTCATTTGGAGGCTGAGAGGCTATGTTGAAGTGGGTTGGGAGACTTCTCAGCTTGTTAATATTAAGCCCATTTGTCGTAATTAAATAATTTTTATTTTTCTCTCTCTCTCTAGGAATAAAGATCACAGTTCTTCCTGGTTACCTTCATCTTACAAAGGCCTCTGCTCTTAAAAAACAAAGTAAGATTACCAACCCTCAAATGTACACACAGCTTTCATGTGTCTAATAATTCCTGCATTGGATGAATGCTATTGGGTGGCAAGTATGACAGGTGTTTATGGAGTGGAATCTGAGGTGCTGTCTGTGGTCATACACAAGGCCAGAAGATGACCATTTGGAGACAAAGTACCACATAATAATGGTTGCCCAAAGAGCCAAAGCCACATAAATCTTATTGAAACTTCAAATAGTGCCTGCCTCCCTGGGCAAGCCTGTGAAGATCTATCTTGCAGAATCAGTGGTGCTTGCTGTTTGGGGTTTCTTGGGGCTAATATAAGGAGGTTTTCGGCCCTTTTTAAGTTATTCACTCCTTCCGTAGTGGTATTTCATCTTGTTTCTTTAGCTTTTCTATCTTCCCCTATTATTTTTTTGTATTTGAGCTCTTCATCATGAGTGTATGTCCTTACTAAGCTGTTGCATAGAGCAAAACATTCAAGGAGTATTTTTCTTTATTCCTTGAATTTTGTTTTTTCCCTCACTCTGGATTTTCTTCCTTCCTCCCTCCCTTCCCTCTTTTTTTTTTCTTTCTTTCTCACTCCTGGAGATCAAATCCAGGGCCTCATGCATAATGACAAAGCACTCTGTCTGCAGTCAAGCTATGTCCCCCGCCCTGGATTCTTTCTCCTTTTCATGCTATATTCTGTTTCTTCCAGGCCTGTACCTGTGGGCAACATAATTTCCATGGTGTTATAGTAGTTTAGATCTAAAATGTCCCCTAATGTCTCGTGTTTTTGAAAGTGAGATTGGTTTAAATAGATGGGTCACTAGGGGCTTGACCTGGAAAGTATATTTTTGTCCATAGGCTTCTCTCTCTCTCTTTCTCTGTCCCCTCTTTCTCTTTCCCCTCTTTCTCTGCCATGCCCTTTCACCATGCTATTTCAGCCTTGGATCGTGCCCACCATGGATTAAACCCCCTGCAACTGTGGGCCAAGATAAACCTCTCTCCCTTTTGGTTGTAAGTGTTGAGTATTTTTGTCCCAGCCACAAGAAAACTAACTAATACATGCACTATTCCTCTCATCTTGCTATTCTTTACCCTGGTGACTCCTTAGGCCTTTTAATTGTATCTGTACATAAAAATGCAACTTTGTGTATCACTGTATACTTGTATGGATGTGATCTTTACCTGATGCCATCTCATCTGAGACCTGTTTTCTCTTTGAATTTACATTTTCAACAGGGCTGGCTGTTATTGTGCTTGCTCTTCTAGGTACAGTATAGTGGTAAAAAAAGAAACTAAGGGTGTAAAACCTGAGTTGAAGGACCTAGGCTATGATATTCTTTGAATATGAAAAATAATATTTTTACAAGAGGTTTTTTTGTTGTCATTGCAGATACTATTGGGCTGTGGTTTTGGTGCATTTTATTATGGAGCTAGGAGTTCTTTCACCCTGAAAGACAGACTTACATACTCCCTCCATCCACATCTCCCCAATAATTCAGACATAATGGTGCTGATTCTCAGGACTCATCTAATGACCTTCTACAGTACTGATTCTTTGGGGCAGGTTGGGGAGACATACTGAGTCTTTCCAGAATCTTGACTACCTTGGCTTGGTGTAGAGCAAACATTGTAATCTTGCAAACGTACTGGAACATGGAGGCACATGCTGGAGTGTTGATATAGTCGCTAGTTGACAGTCATTCCCCAGGAATAATCATCAACCAAGAATATACACAGGTACAGCATATTCATGGGGCTTCAGGAATGAAGCTTGGGGTAGAAAGCCAAGGCCGTACATGTGACTAGCATGGTGAGATAGAACCACTTTGAGATTTACCATAGGGCAAGGCAATGACAGAATGGTCCTGGCGTAGTAACAGCCTGAAGTACTTATATTTTACACACAGAATGTCATTTGAACCCCACAGCAACACATGGGAAGGTGTGTATGGGGTCTACTGTACCCTAACATAACTGAAGTTGGTACCATATAGATTGGTGGCAGAGAAATGGGTAGGAATCAGCTCTTCTGATGCCAGTTTTAGTGTTTTGTCTGCAGGATGTTGCCTTGTCCACTCTGGTTGATCTTTGATGGGAGGACTCTCTTTCAAGCTTAGGCTGATGTATTTCCAAGGCAACTGCAGCTAGGGTTCCGAAGCTTGGGGCTTGGAATACAATGCTGTTTTAGTATTCCAAGGAACAGATGTAAACAACTGTGATCTAGCCATGGCAACCCCATCCAAAGTCCATCTCCCAGGAGGCCTGTGCCCATCAACAACAATCTTGTCATCTTGGACAGCTGGTTCACCACATTCAACATGCCATGTCCCTAAGGACTGACATCCCTTTCTGGCTTTGTATTTTATCTTTGTTGGTGACTTACAGTGAACTATAAAAAAAAAAAAAAAAAACTGAGTATTTTGTCTCTATACTTAAACCAGTTGATTTCTATATTTCTTTCCTCTTTCTTTCTTCTGCCTTCTTTTTTTCTGAAGTTAGTTCAATGTATTGATTTTTCTCTTTGCAGAAAACCTCCTCAGCAGTCATGGTTGTGGGAAAGCCATTTAGTTTTCTGGTTGTTTTAAGTTATTCTAGGTATTTTAAACTGTCCCACACTTATTGAAAGGAGGCAGCAGGTCCTGGGGGCACTAGCTGAGGTTTTAAGCCTTATGATCATTTTCATTTTCAGAGATGGAGTTCAACAGAGCCAGCTGGGTGTGGAGTCTATTATTTGCCAACTGTGTTAGCCAGTGTCTCCGGTGGCAAACGGAGAACAGAGGGGTGAGTCTCTTTCCCTTGCCAGTCCTGTCTGTGAGGCCACACAGCAGGGACACAGAAGTGTCTGGTGTCCGTCTGCTTCCCTCCAGCAAAGGACGCTGACCAGGTGGAGCAGCACTCCCTTTCTGCCCTGCCGCCGCCTTGCCCCTTTTGGCAAGCTCTCCATTTCACAGATCCCATTGTTTGCCAGCTCGACTCCAAAGCCAAAGCTGTGCTAGGCCTGAGAATTTTTTGGATGTTTGGTGGGTGACACTTGTATCAGAAGAGGCAAGAGGTCTGAAAAATGCCTCCCTTGGCCAGGAGGCAGGAAACCTAACTCTGGGGCTGTTGGTGCCATATGACCATGGAAAAGCTGACGCACATCTCCTTAACTTCCCCACCTCAAAAATGGGGCTAATCCTGTCAATCAAAGTTTTCTGAGACCACGGGGAAGGTTCAGAAATCTGTGTTCTAAAGCACCTAGGCCTGTGGATGAGAAGCTCCCTGCTTGTAAATCAGCCTGCTTATTTATCATCTTGTTATAACTTCTCAGCCAGACCAGACATGGACTGCTGGCTGGAGCCCATTCCCTCTTCTTGGCCTGAGTGCCTGAACTATTCTGAGAGCCAGTTTGTCCTCTCCTCCTAACAGTCTGCAGGCTCATCAAATAATATTTATTGATGGTGCACAGAGCAGACCACTGGCCCCTCAGACTGCAAACCCTCCAAGCACAAACTGTTTCTAACTCTGCATTCAGTATATTAACTAGAAATTAGCAATCAAGAAAATAAGTGGAGTTCATCATTGTGAGCTATTTTCTGCCTGGCAAGTGTGTGCATCCAGGGCTCTGCCACAAGCCTCTTCATAAAACCCTCGCTCAGTCCCTGTGTCTGCCCCACAGCCCAGGGGAGCAGCCTGCACTTTGTGGGCAGCAGCAGCTCTCATGACTGTACCTATTTTGGTCAGACACTGAAGGAACAGGCGAGAATTCCTGCAAAGTTACACCAGGAAGGAAGGATCTGCCCCAGATTTAGCAACTTACAGATCTCAAAAGGGAGGGACTGAAAACTTCTAAATATTGGAATGGGAAGGAAAACCAAGAACAAGATTGTATTTATATGGGCCCAAGACAAAAGTTTAGAGATCAGGCTGTGGTGAAGAAGGTCCCTTGCATTCCAGGTTAGGGCATCCTAATCTTGTCCCTGATGTGCCGGCAAAATCTCCAGGGATTTTCTGTAAGTTCATGAGGATAACATCTTTTCATATAATGAGATGAGCTTGAAAGATTTCTTAGTAGAATCTCAGAATAGTCATCCACATCTAGGTCCTGTTCATAAGATTGAAAAGCCAGAAATGTAGCAAGAAAAAGCCCCGCTATTCAGGGCAGGGCTTTCAGGAAGCAATATCCCTACTGAAGTGATGCAAAAGGTTCCAGAAGAGAAAGCAGGGCAGGACATTTCCTTTGTTTCTAAGTGCGATATAAGCATTTAAAGGACATAATGTTAACAAGTCACGGGCTTTTTTTGTTCTTGGTGTGCACATTTTTTTTCCTGTGCACTAAAATGAATATCCAAAGTGGAAATCTTACAAGTGGGGGGAAGTGGGGGTCACTGAGGACCAAGAGGTAGCATGTGCTCTAATTTCATTGGCTAAACACAGTAAGTCACAGGACCAGGTCCATGGTCAATGGGCCAGTTAAGTAGAGCTTCCCAAGTAGAGACCACTACAAGTCACATGGCAATGAGTAAGGCTGACAAAAGGGAAGAACTGCAGCAGCAGTACATCCCACCTCCCAGTACCGGGATCCACTTATGTGTCTAGTGCATCCCCTGCCTGAGGACAGGAAATCTTTCTCCAGTTCTGCCTAATGTCCCAGAAAATGGCAAGTTCTTAGGACCCGACCAGAGGCATGGCTGGCTTGCTTGCTTTTCTTTCTTTTCTTTTTCTTCTCTTTCATCTTTCCATTCTTCCCTCCTCTGTCTCTTCCTCTCGCTCCCTTTTCCTTCCTTAGTTGGTGGCATAATATGTGTGTGTGTGTGTGTGTGTGTGTGTGTGTGTGTGTGTGTTGTTACCATTTAACCATCTTAAAAAACACAGCTCAGCAGCACTTAGTACATTTGCCTTGGTGGGTCAGCACCACTGTCACCTATTTCCGCATCTCCCCATCCTCTCCAGCTGGCACCCTGCACCTGGCAGCCTCTTGGTCCCTATCCTGCTTTCCTTGCTGCCTCTGGCAGAGGCTGTGCTTTCTTCTGTTTCAATTAATTTGACTGTGCTAGAGAGCTCATATTAAGGGAATCAGGTACTGCTGCTCCTTTGTGTCTGGCTCATTTCAATTAGTAGTATGCCTTGAAGGCTCATTCATGTTGTAACATGTCAGAATTTCTTTCCTGTTGTAGTTCTGTTGGTCCATAGTTATGTATACGTAACATTTTGTTATCTGTCCATCAGCTCATCTGCTGATGGACAGATACTTGGGTTTCTTTTACTTTTAGGCAGTGAACATGAGAATTCAAGTATCTTCTCAAGTTTCTCCTTGTAGGTATATAAAAATGGAATTATGAGAATGTATGGTAGTTTTATGTAGGATATTTTTGAAGAATTATCACAGTATGATGGGTTTTTCTTTTACTTTCAGATTGTCTGTGGATGGTAGTAGTGTAGTAGGCAGGGAATTCTGGTCTTGATGTTGTTTCCCTGTTTCTCCAACCCATCATCTATCTAATCATTGCTTTGGTCTGGAAGAATTAATGAGAAACTATATGATTTTTCACCAATGTTGTGTCAGAGGGAGGAAAGATATGCTCTAGTATTTGTTTCATTCTGCCATCCTGGAAATCTGTTTCTTCAGGCTTTGCTTAAAATTGCAATTTATCTGCAGTACAGTTTCAGTCATGGTACATGTCATGAGATAGTGCCTGCAAGGTAAATGTTTTAAAATCTCTTGTGAGTTATGACATTTTCCATAAATCTTCAAAATAATTTTAAAAATTCACTGCAGTTACATTAACAATTCTCACTAGGTGTTACAATTTCCTTCATGTAGTAAAAGACGGCTAATTCTGTGAGTTTGAATACCCTTGATTTCATGAATAATTCAATAAGGCAGTTAATAAAGATGAGTAATTTTCAATATGCAATTAGGGGTGAAATGATGTGAGGTTATTCAAGCTTCTCTTGACAGAGCTGATATCATTTGGCCTGGCATCTTGAAGCTCCCTTACTACCAAGGGAGGCTTTGATTGCTGTCTACACAAATCTCCACTCTGAACTTGGGTGGAACTACATAAAATATTTTTAGCTTATGGAGCTACTGTAGGCCTCAGCATGGGAAACTGTAGCCAGTTAGCTCCCAAACATTGGGCTCAAGACTCAGCCACAGTTAAGGCTCTCTGAGTCTCTTAGTCTTTAGTAACAGTCATTCTTGCTTCTTTGGAGCAGAGGCAGCTTCTAGGACGAAGACAAAAATACTGTGGATTGTCTGAGCCTCCCTTATACAAGGACCTGAGCATGTGACTGAGTTCTGGTTACTGTACCCTGTGAAAATGATCTTTCTCCCTGATAGTGACTCCCTAGCAGAAATAGCCTGTTTGTGTCCCTGGCACTGCTACCACCTCCTTCAGTCGAGGGGAGCTATGGACATGTGGAGACAGACATGGGCAGATGGAAGAGGTTCAATAGGAAACTGGCCCTACTGTTCAAGTCACTTGTTCAGTTCCTACATTTGAAGATAAAAGCCTCCTTCTTTGAAGAAGACATTAAATGAAAAAGTAAAGCCAGTGTAGTAACTAACTTCTACTAAAGAAAAATGTATTCAATTGTTGGCATTAAAATGTACTTTCTTATAGAAAGGTGACTCTTATGGTTAAAATAAGTGAAAGACCTTTTTTTTTTTTTAAATCCTTATTTGGCAAAGTAAAATGTCAGCAATCTGGTAGCAGTCTCCCAAGTATTTATGAAATTTTACTGCCCCATGAAATCTAAAAGTTTGGAAACTGTTGCTCTAAGTTGAGAAAAAAAAAATCATTCCTGGATTAGGGCTCAGCACTGGTTTCTAGACCAGTGACTTTCCTTTCTGGCCACCTTTTTATATGACTTACACCCCTGACTCTGGCCTTCATTTGGTTTCTTGCATACAAAGAAAAAGGAAAGATTAGTTCACCGATATTTCAACTTTTTGTGGGAATATCAAAACACTTTGGTCCTTTTTACCATACATGTGCACATACACACGTGCACACGTGCATGCATGCACAATCACACTGTTACAGGGATGAGTGCTTTCTTCTCATGTACTTGTCACCCATATTACCCAGTTACATTTGCTGTTGTCCATTTCATTGCCCTTTCACTCACTAACTGCCTAGAATTTTTTTTAAAATCAATCATTTTGAAAGCTGTTTTAGGCATCAGAGCATTTCACCCCAGAGATAACATTGATTGATTGATTGATTGATTGATTTAATGGTACTGGGGAGCAAATCCAGGGCCTTGCACAAGCTAAACAAGCACTCTACCAAGAGGCCACATGCCCAGTCCTCAGATGGAATTTTTAATTACACATTTGATCTACGTTGAGCCTGATGATAATGAATTATTAATTACTTGCAGTTACAGAAGTTGCCAAGGGACTGGAGCTAAAGGAGAAGTTTTAGAGAAGTTTTACTAACCAGAGTAAAACCAGAGTTCTCTGCAATTTTAATGAAAAACAAGGTTGAAATCAACATTGCATTGCAACCAAAGTAATGTCAAGTGTACCTAAGGCAAAAACCAGTCTTACTGCAGAAAGGCCAAAGACGAAAGATGTATTTTCTTCCTGAATTTTTATATCATTCTTATGAGCCCAGTAAACTAGGTGATGCTGCAGGTCTGGCTTCATGTGATCTACAGGAAAGGGACAAGACTGGCAATGGAGGGCTGTGGCTATTTTCTTATAAATCTTGTCCCTCTGTAGTCCTGCTAGGCTCAAATATATGACTGGGCAAGTCCTTTCTCCTCCCAACCTCAATTTTCTCTTCTATAAAGTCAATAATAATGATAATATAATGGGTGGAGAGAACACACTAAGCTTTCTGAACTACAGCACACACTAGGGGTTCATTAGACAATATATACAATCACTAATACATTCCCCCACTGTGATGACAGTCATCTTCAAAACAGCAAACTCAATTTTGGAATGAAAGTATGAACATCTTGTTGATAGTAGTATGTATATTTTTAGTCTTTATTTTTTAGGAATACATTAAAAAATAATGTCTACTTAAATTACTGAGCGGAGAGGAGTATAAATGGAAACAAGACTGATCATGTGTTGATGATTGTGATGAAGAAGTCACTGAACTACTCTCTACTTCTGCATATGTTTGAAAATTTTAAAAATAAGTAAAAACAAAACTAAGGATACTTTTAGCAAGAAGTGATTGAATGTTTTCAATTATTTTAGGAAACACTTCTTAGCTTTTAGCTTGCTTTACCCTTCACTTAACTAAATACATGTTCTCATTCTTCTCCTTCGAATTCCATGAGGGTTCCCATTTCTCTGTCTTCTCAGACCTTTAGACCTTTTGTCCAATCAATTATCAGCAATTGAGTTATGAAGTCATTGGAAAAAATCAATCTGTTCATAATATTTTGAGGAGAGAACGATTTAAACATTAGTTTTAAAGTGGCACTTTCTTCTTTATGCAGGCAGACAACTCCAAAGTGGCCACAATGGTAGCCCTCATTGCTAACATCCAGAAAGAGAAATTCCTGGCCACCCACAGAGATGTTTTAAAGTTTAGAGATGTAAGTTTAAAGTGATTTGGTTCTTCCAAGGGGGAAAAAGATACTAAGAAGTGTGGACTTTTTAGATAAGTTCCAGCAAAAAATGTTGGGAAATAATGTTTCATTTGTAACTTAGTATATATACATATCTGTTTTATTAAAAACTTGCGATGAAAATTCAAACTTCAAAGTCATAAGGATAAAAGAGTACTTATCCTCTTCAAAAGATTTACTCTTGGAATTCCTTTCAATAGTGGCTTTCTCTCCCATAGGTTTAAGTATTTGTTTACATATCATTAACCGCTTCCTGGAAAACTCTGGGAGGAAATCGGGCCAAGGGGAGGAGACACTCACTGATAGAGAATTATAGTTAGTCCACTCGGCTAGTTGAGGATCTGTGGAAGAAAGGTTCATTTGGGAATTATCATATAAGTAAGTAGGTCGTCACTCAAGCTGCACAAATGGAACACATGCAAAGCTGCACACGGCTGAGTGGTACTGCTGTCTCCCTGACTCTCTGGTGAGGAAGCTGAACTCTTGAGTCCTGCGCGCTCTGCTGAGACTTCATTAGTGCTGCCAACAGACCTTGGTTGATTAGCTTCTTTAGAAGGAGCACTTTCCTCTAGAGACTTGGAGAAGATGAAAGGAGAATTAACTGTTTGTTAATTTCCCAGGTCTAGGAAGGTGTTTTGCCTTTTTGGGCTTAAGGGTTATTCACTTTTCATAAAGGTCAGAGGTCTTCCTTTCACCTTGACAGATAACATACCATTTAGGCGATCCAGGTTCCTGCTAATTTTAAAATTAGAAATAAATGTTAAACAATATATTACATTATATGAATTTTAAATCAAATTATGAAACAAATGCCAATACTTCTTAGACTAAAACATGGGCACTTTTGCACCCAAATGAGCAAAACCCTTCAAAGTAGTCACTCAAAGCATATTTGAAATGTCTTTTGAGGTTGCAGTTTATACAACACATAAGCTATTTTGGGTCAAAATTATTATATGCAAATAACTAGATTTAATTTGAGTTTGGCATTCTCAAAAACCCATCCTCTCTTGGAGATAGTTCAACGATGCAATTTTAAAACTGTTGAACAATGATTTTACTGTTAGAATGAGTAATCTCTAGGGTTGACAGGGGAGAGTCAATATTCATTTGGTTATTTAAGTTCTAACATGTTGATTTTAAAAGTGAGACTTGGGAAGTAGTTTGTCCAGATATCTGCAAATGATATTAAAGGCGGGGTTACCTCACTAGGCCCCATCGCTTCCCTCAGGGGAGCTTCCCCAGCATGCCAGGTAACATCTTTGTAACCCAATCTGCATTCAGAAACTCCTGGGACCCAAATAAATATAGCACCAGCTTATTACCTTTTTCATACGTTTCTCTTTAATTTCAAAATAAAATGTTTAATTGCCCAATTTTGCTTTTTCTCTTCTACAGTTTAACAATATGAATCACTATTATTCTAGTGATGACTTCTTTTCGCTACTCATTTTCATTCATTTCATATTACATTTTAGGCAGTTTCTGTGGCTTTCCCACCCCAATATCTGATAATGCTTCTGGATGTCGTTACTATCCAGGCAACACAAACACTCAGATACCAATTTCATGAAGCTATGATATCATTCTACTTTGCTTTCATATTACTTATAGATGTATACCTCCAGCAAATAATTTTTATTGTAACAATTATACATTTGATGCATAGGAACTAATGTTCCATTCATTGATATCAAATTAACTTGAATGATTTTTAAAAATACCTAAATTGACCATACTGAAGGAAGGAGAAATACATAGTCTGCACTTTGGTTGCCTTTGCACTACAAAATAGGTTCAATCATATTTAATCCTTTCAGTATATTTTAGCTTTGCCTTTCCTTCCCCTAGTCTCTAAGGAACCTAACTCAGGGAGAAGTTGGCATACAGGGGCAGAGGCCCGCATCTTGCCAGACAGAGTCAGGCCAATGAAGTTGCTGGCTGGGCACGAGCGTGGGTGGCCACCTGTGGCTCTCAGAACAGCTGTTTGGTAAAAGGCCAGTGAAAGCCCCATTGTGGGGTGGAGGCAGGAGGCCAGTTAGGCGGCCAGTACATTCTGGCATGGGCTGAAAGAACACCTGGTTCCACTCTGTGGACCCACCACAGAAGGTCAAAGAATGTGCTTGCTGGCAGTAACCTGATGGCCCAAGTTTTCAAGTCCCAGTGGTCCTGCTCTGACTGAAACAGAGAAACCCACCTTTCTTCCTCAAAACTTATCCCAAAACCAACTTGGGAATCATTCTGCTTCACTTGTGTTGAAAGTGAAATAGGCTAGCTAGGCTATTTGTTGTGTCTGGAAATTGTGCGGGGACTGTCAGGCGGGAATGGGCTCTAAGATTTATAACCAACTGGTTCAGGAGACGTGAGAGAGTTATAAGTTGCAAGCATTTGGCTGCTGGTTGTTATCACGGACGTCTTTCATCCTAGTCTAACTCTGACTTACCTTTCTTCCTCTTCCCATGAGCTCCAATTACATGTTACAGGCTATTTTAGATCCTCACTTGTAATTTTGTCATCAGACACTCGAATTTCCAAACTGAACACTACCACTTAATAAGACAGGGTCCTGGTGCTCATCCTTGCTTGACCCCTGAGGCCTCTCCGAAGGCCTCAGGCCTATTGTTCCCCAAGAGAGAGATCTCCAACAAAGCAGCATTCTTCCCAACTTCCTAAATTTATTGCAGACCAGGCAGCCTTTGCCCTGTGCAGCTCTCCTCTCACTGCTTCTGTGAACCCCTGGCCACTGACTAAATCTCTCTGAGCCTCAGTTTTGGCACTTGTAAAGTGGGGAGTGATAGTATTGTTAGTTTTGTCTTAACCTATTTAATGAGGAAGTGTATGGAAAGAACCAAGCATAGCACCTTTGTTTCACAGGTACTCAGTCCTCAAAAAATACTAATTGTTTAAAGGAATGACCATGGTTATAGCAGTGATCATGAGGTTCATGACTGGCCTGTAGCAACTCTGGACTGGGACTTCCTCCCACACCTTTGTGGGAGGGTTGCCATCTTACAGCTACCTCTCTGGGAGTAGTAGAAATTCCAGAGTGAGCACAGCACTGTGGACCCATAAAGTAACTTGTTGCTCAAAACTGTCTTTGTTGGTGGCACAGACCAGGCTCTCCCAGAATCACCTGGTGTTATCTGAGGAAGCAATGCTAACTTCTGGGAGGTCTGGAGTTGGTGAGATTACTTGTCTTCTGCAATGTGAAAGTTCTCTGTAAACCAAGATCCAAGAAGAGAAACCTTGATTCATTTTCTTCCTAAGTTTTAAGGTCCAGGCATTGAGATCTAACTGACCAGTCATAATGCTCTGTGGTTAATGAGAGCATGTGGTTAATGAGGTTAATGAGAATATTCAGGCTCCTGAATCCCTAGATCCAAGGAAAACAGGTAGTACTTGACTCCTAGGTAACAACATAGGTTATTATTTTGAAGACAGGACTTATTTTGGAAATTAGCCTCATTACCAAGGCAGTTCATGGCTTTTATGGGGCAAAAGGGAGTCTTTGCCAAAGGACAACTCAGGCATCATGATTCTTCCCAATAGAATGGAGCCAGCTCTCAAAGTACAGCTCATTCCATTCTTGGCCTCAGATACCATCTGGAGAGATTATGTCAATTTGACACAATTAGGAACCAGCCTGGATTAGGCAGTTAGGAACCAGCCTGGATTGAGTGTGAGTGATTTGTGGACCAGTGAACCAGGGAAGAACATCCACCTGCATGTGGGAGGCCCAACCGAGAACTCGAACTGTATAAAAGGAAGAAGAAAGATTGTTACAGCTTTTTCTTCTGGGGAGAGACTGAACTTGATGGGACTTGGCTTCCTGTTTGTGATGTCCTGAGGAGCTGCCTCCTCCTCCGCCTCTGTTAGTACTTCCATTGTTGTGGGCTGCTCCTGAGTGGACTGTGACCTTCTGAAACTTTGAGCTAAAATAAACCTTTCCTCCCCTAAATTCGTGGATGTCGGGTATTGAGTCACAGCAACAAAAATGTGACTAAGACACCATCTATGGATGAAATAAGGGACAAGAATGCTGAAAAGAATCTTTTGAGAAAGAGATGGGAGAAAAGACTGTTCTTTTAAGGTGGAGCTTGAGATTTTGAAATCTGAGGTAGAAAGTTATTGCAAACAGCTGTCCATTTTAATAACATTTTAGTTTATTCCACACATTCTGATGATATAAATGAGATAGAATTCCAGGCACAGCTTATCTGTCACTTTCTATCCAGTGACTGATCTTTTATCTTTCCTATGACCATTTATTTAGAATTTTCCAATCTTCTGGGCTAAGATTTTTTTTTTCTCTGAGTTACATGTTTTTCCTTTTTTCAAAAGTAACAAATTTTTATCCCATGCATCTATTTTTGTTAGTAAGGTCAACACCTTTCTTCCTAATTTATTTGGAAAAGCACTTGGCCGTTTGGAGCGTAAGGATTGTATTAGTGCATTAGTTCACCCTGGGGAGTAGCAGAATTTCTGTGAAGGGTAGACTGTCTTTGGAGTCAGTACCTTAAGCAGCAGTATTCTTTAGATGTTTCAAAGGGGAAAAACTCCACATATTTAATTGGAAATTTGAAGGGAACAGTAGATGAAAATACTTTAGCCTGATGAATCTAAGCTACAGCAAGCCTTTCTCTCCTACCACAGCGGGTCTATCCTTTGTAAACACAGCAGAAGTTAAGATGGTCAGCACCTGTGATCTTCTCATTCACTGTGTGTTCATAGTATTTCAGCCCTTTTGCTTCCTCGCATAACTTGGGGAAAAGTCTCCCAAGATTATCCAATCATGTCACTTGGCCCAACTTGACTTATTTTAATATAGAAGACTGGGCATGTGTGTGTAGAGCATGTGGGTGATAGGCCATCATGCTTGGGCACGCCACATCTGCCCACATGACCAATGAAACTGTCATTATGAAAGCATTTAAAAAGTTTTTAGGAGGATCATTTTCCCAGAGAAAGGTTCTCTGAGTTACCTTTGTACATTGTAGTGTCATTCAGCTCTGCAAAGCCTGAGCCATTAGTTCATTTTCAGCCTAAGAGGAAATGTCTGAAGGAAGAAAAGTGTGTCTGTCATGTTACTATGCTGTTCAGTAAATCCGAGCACAAAAGTCCTTGGAGTCATTGTTCAGGGTAGAAACAGTTCACCCAGTGACTGCAGGTGTGTGGCAGTGGACAGCCCTGACTTCCTTTCTAGTGCGCTAGCTAGGGAACCCTGAGGCTCCTGCACTTACGTAGGACTAAAGATGCCCAGTTAGGTGTAGTCTCCGAGGATAGTACTAAGGAAACAGCAAATCATCTCATTTTGGGTGCTACATGGATAACTTAGATAATGAAGGCATGGTATCCCAGTGAGCAGGTGCCTTCTACTGCAAATTTAACACAAGCTTTTCAGTGAATAAACAACTTCCACCTGAATCATTCTTATAAGCTGAATTTTTATTTTTACTAAATTATCTATGTTAAAAAAAAATCTGTGCCTGGTGTGGAATTTCACTCCATCAAGTGTTACAATGACTTTCATTTTCATCACAAGCAGGAGGAGAATGAAAAGAGGACAAGTGTTAGGAAACACGGCAATAAATTAGAATATAATTTACAAAAGCAAAAACAGTAACAGTGTACCACATTAATACTGAATATAAAATAAGCAACTAATCACAATAATACAAAGGTAATTTTGTTCTGTATTATTAAGGATACCTACGTGACGTTTGCTCAAATAAAAATGTTCCCAATGAAATGAACTGTTTGGAAGTCCTGTGTATCTCCAGGGGTTGAGTCATTTAGGAATATTTTCCTTTCTTTTTTTGGTATGCCTTTATACCAGTGGTATGTCCTCCTCCCAGCTGCAGGGTACCCGTTTTCTTAGGGTTCCTTCTTGGTCAATACAACTTGCTACTTTCAGCATACCTGCCACAGTGGCCCAGCCACCACTGACAATCCAGTTGCTATTTAAGAACAGAGCATCCTGTACTGATGTGAGTGGCTGCAGAGGAGCAGCAGTATAGTCATGTGTTAAGCAGTATGATTTTTTAACCTGCAGAAGTTTAAATTTAGGACCCACCTGAAAATGTGTCACCTGTTACTGGTATCTTCCTGAAAGGGAATCTGCCATGGTCCCCAGGCACATCCACCTCAGTGCTGACACACATCCCAGAGGGAGCACAGGCTGCACAGGCTGTCTTCTGGGACCAGCCAAGCCATGCCACAGTGCCCAGGGAATGGCCCTTGCAATGTTAACTTCCAGTTGAGGTAATAGAATGCCTTTAGTCGGTAATGTCAGACATCTTTTTGAAACAAAAACATGAGCTGATATTTATCCTGGTGAAAGTCATATCCAGATAGCAAAACCTATGTCTGAACTGCCACAGAAATCACCTAGTTTTTATTGATATATTACACCAGGACACAGTAGCACCAAGTTAACTGTTCTTTGAAATGGACCAAGGGGGTTCAGTGCCAGGACCACGCTGCCCATGGGCTGCCTCCCCTTCAACAAAGGGCCAAGTTGGCACTTGGTCTTCTAAGGGTCATGTGGATGAGCTCTTGGCGGCATCTCTTGTATCATCAATAGGTCTGTCTGGGGAACTCGGGAATGGAAAGTGTGGTGTTGGCAGACAAGCAGGGAACGAGATAAGGATGGTGTGACTGAGTGCAGAAAACATTCTGTGCCAGACTGCCCACAACAAATCTGAAAGTTTAGGTTGGCTTCTGGTGTATTTTAGAAAAAAAAAAATCACCCACTTTAGGTCATGGTGCACGTGACACACCAAAGTATAGATTTAGAAACATGCTCTTCAGCTGCAAATATTTTCTTTATAAAATAGGCACACGACACACCAAAGTATAGATTTAGAAACATGCTCTTCAGCTGCAAATATTTTCTTTATAAAATAGGCACTTAAGAGTTTTAGGTGCTGGTGTATGTATGGTGTACAACACATGTACAATGTCAGGGGAGTGTGGACACAAAGTACATTCATTAAGAACCAGCCACAAACTACAAGTATTCAAGTAAAAATATTCTTATCAACAAGTACCCTTTTTTTAAAAAAAAAATCTGTGTTGAGTCTTCTGATGAACAAGAGTGAATCTTAAAAGACAGGGAAGATATGAGCTAGTCATTTTAATTTAGATGGGTATGATCATAGAATTTGACTTGCCTCAGAAAAGATTTCACATTGAATTGTTATTCAGAGTATTCATAAAAACACAAATACTTTGCTGAGTGACTATTAAAATCATACTGCATAATCTCAGTCTTCATGAGTTTTTGTTCTTTGGTTGTTATCCCTTGCCTACTTTAAAACTCACAGGACATAGCACATTTACTTGCACGCACTCTCCCCTATCTACCCACGTATCCAAAGTACCCGCGTGTGCACACACACTCACACATACACTTGCTCTCATAAATGTCCTTCTACCATAACAATAAAGGGACATCTGGAACCCATAATAATGGTCAGCAAATTCCAAAAAGGCCTGCCTGGCTGTTACCGAGCCAGTCTATCTTGTGCATGGCATCATCTCAGTTAGCTCAAGTGTGTGACAGTCCAGCAGGGCAGAAGCTACTCTGTGTGACGAGGATGCAAACACAACTGAGTTGGGTGATTCTGATAGGAAGGCATCCTGTGTGATGGCAGCGAAGGGCCTGGCACGTTTCTACCATACCCGTCTGGCTTCTGCATGAAATTGAAATGTTTTTCTCTTAAAGTTTTAATGGAAATCTCAGCTTCACTTGCACAATGGCAAGTTGGCCTCAGTCTCTTAGCACTGAATTTATAGACTTGCACAGCTGCAGGAACTGATGCACTGCTTTAAACTAAGTCCCTCATTGTTCCATTTAATACAGTTTTATATATGGCTCACAGCAGTGTTCTGAACAGGGGGATTATTCCTAAGGCAATTAAGTGGAATGAAGAAAAATAATACCAATTTTCATTAGTTTGGATTTATAATTGCCCCTTAAATTACTGTTCCAAGCCCATCTTATAATTTAAATTGTGGTGCTGTTGTAGTGAGATAAACTATAGTAAATATTTTTAAGTTGTGATTTAAGAATTCTGAAACTTCTTTGCTTCCTTAGTTCACCAAGTCATAACAGCTACATCTTAAACAGTTTTAAATACAAATGGATTCAGTGTCATTGCTAAGTCCATAATAAAAATTTTCTCAATGGTCCAAGGACGTAAACAGGCTATTGGATGTACTCGGAAGAACACAAACGTTCCACAGCAAGCAAGTCTCCCTGTGCTGTTTGGATCTCTCCGACCTGGCATTTCCTCCTAATACCGTGTCCAGCACTTTGGATCAATAAATCCCACTTCACAGAAGTTAAAATAACATTGAAATCCTGTCAGCTGGGGCTGACCAGTGGTTACGTTTTCCACAGGGTAACGCTTCTGCAAGGACATCGGTCCTCTCCTCTGGGTGGCTCTTTGATGGATGCGTTTCCACGATGAAATGGCAAGGCTCTCCTGGGCTTCCCGTGGGTCAGTGTCCTTGGCAAGTCTTACAGCACATCTGCCTGAAGTACGCTCGGCTGCAGAACCTGAACTTCAGCACCAGTGGGCAGTAAGCCACCTTGTTCACATCTTTGCACTCTAACGAATGGGGCAGAAAAGGAAAAACAATTGAAGGCACATAAACACGCACATAAACAAGCCAATGCTCCTGGGCAGTTAACAGCAACCTCCCTCTCCTTAAGGGCAGCCTATCTTGGCTTCCACATCCCTGTGGTTTTTGTTTTTGTTTTTAAGTATACCCTGTCTGGTACAGCCTACCAGAAACATTCTTTTAATATATTTTAACACAAAAAAATTCTTAAAAATGTTTGCAAGGCTTTTCTTCCAGATTTTTATAAGTATGGTGCATGCCCACTGTGTCTTGAAAGAATTACCATTTGTTGGGATAAGTGATCACTTTAGACAGCTTGGAAACATGAGTCATTTTTCTTACAGTGCTTTTATTGCTTCTTTCTCAAGGGCTATTTTATTCAACAGTGCAAGGTTATCCAAAATCAAACATGAGTTGCATTGTTTGATACCAAAATACACGTCTCAAGAGAATCTTTGCATCTGTGAGGCGTGGGGCCGGGCTTGAGGGAACGAAAAGGATCGCTGACAGTGGCCTAGATTCGACAACTATTCTAGACAAAGAGGAAAGCTTTGAGGGGTTGGCCTCAAATGGCAGCAGTCTGTGGGTTATGGAAACATGCAGAAATGTCTTTTTTTAATTTGGACACGAGACATGGCCTCTTTTTTCCTACGTGTATTTTCTCCTCAGTGCTAGAATTGCCACAGTCGTAGCCTGCAGTTCGTGCAGCCAGTAGGTAAATTACATGAGTCTTTCCCTATCTCCCCCTACAGGCTGGTTGTAGAGGCGGGCCCGGGTTGGAGATAGCACAGAGAGGGACGGAGAATTTTGCTTGTCAGCATCCTCCACACTCCCTGCCCTGATCTAACCCCACTGTTGAAAATAATCATATTCGTCTGCAATATTCTGCAAACTTTCATCTGAGTATTTTAAAATACTTTGTCAACCTAGTAATTAAATTTTCATATTCTTCCTAGAATCCAGTATGCCTCACTTTCCAGGTAGTTACACAGAGACAACCTAAACTAAGAGAATTAGGAGTCAGGCAGGGCACTGAGTAAAGCTTAGTGTGATAGAACAGTTTTTGTCAGTGTTCTTGTTGTTTGCTTATTCCCATTCCAGAAATCCACTAAAATTCCAAAATATCTAATATCGAGTACATGAGCCATGATAAACATGGAAAATTAAACACAAAAAATCAGGAGTTTTCTAGCTCTTATTATGGAAACGGAAGACAAGAATCCTCCTGATCTCACCTTAAAATGGCTCTTTCAGTAAGAATCTAAGAGTGTGAAATTGGAACCCCTCAAGACCTCCAGAAGTATAAGCTTTGCCACCATCCAAGTCCCTTATTCCAGATTTGATTTACAAAGAGAATAATATCTACAAATTTGAACAGACTTTTCATACTAGATTCTCAAAAAGTAAATCAGATGATATTTGGTGTCATGGATGAATTTGAGTTAAAAAGACTTCCATAAATTTTAATTTGAAAGTTACTATGAGTTTTTTCCCCCTACTTTCATTAGTTAGGACCAGCAAACGTACCCAGAAGAGTTTAGACTAAGAATATTTTTGTGAGAAACAAACTTGTCATCGCTGTTACCAAGAGGAATATATTGCCACAGTAAAACAATTCTTAGTAAGAAAATCGGAGAATGTCGCTGGTCTACTGGGGCAACTTTCCCCACAGTCTGCAATAGGCATGCAAATAGATGCAAATGCTCAAAATACAAAAGAAACCTTAGGTATGACTCTCTGTGCCAAAAAAATAAACATGAGTTATCTGATAAACAGAAAATATTGGTGGCTTTACTGATACAAGAAAATAATTAACTGGAAGACAAATTGCCTGGATTTAATCCTAGCTTTGCTATTTACTAACTTTATGACTGAAAAAAAAGTCACTTACCCTTTTTGTGCGTAAGTTTTCTCAGCTGTACATCAGGAGCACTAAGAGTACTCACTATCGTATGCAGTGTGTATAATTACATGGATTAACTTAGGTACACCGACTAGAGCCTTTTTCAGCAAGTTCGGGATAAGTGTAAGAAAACCAATTGTTATTGTTGCTATGACTGGCTGTTAGTGTCTCATTGTCTGATGAAAGGAAGGAAGTAAGGGGTTACACTCTGAAATTCTCAAGAAGAATGCAATATTTGGAAGATTTCTGAGAAAACATTGTCCTAAAGATACAAGCTTGAAAAACAAGCTCTAAAAACATAAGACAGTTTGAAGATAAAGAGGAATATTTCCATGGTCACCATTTTATTGGGAGTTATCTTACTCCATTTTTGGAAGGTTGTTGGAAGATGAAAATTCTCAGTTGAGGAAAACACAAGCAAATTTACAGGCTTTTCTTTTAGGTTAAGACTTTGGGATTGATTAAATGGTACCTAATGAATGTACTACAAATATAAAAAGTGGTTTTTTTTTTTCCTTAGTTAAGCTAGAAATAAGATTCTCCCCTGCCCACCCACACCATATTCCTTTGTATAGGAGCAGCACTGTACTCAGCCTTGGGGTAGACTTCTAAATACACCTGTTAACAAAGTTACCAACTAACTGAATTGGAAGCAGGAAGTCATTTGTGTCCTGGGAGCAAGATCAAGTTTAGGAAGGTAGGGGTTAATTATAAGTACCTCTTAACCTGCCCTAAGCAACAGCAGAACATAGTAAGAGCCAGGAGGTCTGGAGTCAGATGGGGCTGTGGGTGAATTCTGGCCCTTGCCTCTGTGATTTCTGTCCTTTGCCAAGTTACTTCATCACTCTAAATTTCAGGTTCTTTACCTCTACAATGAAGATCATGACAAAACCTGCAGTTTGTGTGAGGTACCGCCAATAATGTAAAACACATGGCATGGCACCTGGCTCAGAGTAAACACTCAGCTTATTATTATTCATTATTAACACCAAAACATCTGTCTTGGAAAACAACCATCATATAATAATTTCTCTGGGATCCCTGTCACAGTGCATCTAAGCTCCCAGGAAGGGTTTTACATTTGCACAGAAGCAAACGAAAAGAAAACTATGAAACAGAAAGCAGGGGGCAGAGGTGAGGAAAAACAGGGAGAAGATCAAGAGACAGCCAAGACTCAGACAACAGGCATCAGTGAGTCGTAAATATGGTGGTGCTGGGGCTGCACAAGGACGTTCAGCCTTGGGGAAGTGCAGACACTCCTGAGAGAGGACTGTGTGCACGGTCCAGCTCCCAACTCTTGTTTTTGCTTTCTAGGAAATGTCCCGACTAGAAGAATCAATTCGTTTCAAACCCTGAGAAAGTAAATCTCTTCACAAAAAAACTATGACGACTCTTTTAATTCTTTCAATCTTTTAAGTCCACATACATTTAATTTGGTAATAACTGTGTTATTAACTTATCAAGCACTTCCTTTGTGTTGGGCTCAAGTTAGGTGGTTTTACATGTTCTTACACTTATGTTTTTTACAGTATGAGACATAAGTTTTCCACAGACAACAAAACATAAGCTTCCCAAAGGTTATGAAACTCAGACACAGCTAGTTGTTCTAAGGACTGGGTTCTGAACGTAGTCATGTCTGACTGCAAAGCCACCCTGACTTTGGTGGCATTCTTCGCATCTGAAAGTAAAATGTTATGGTCCGTCTCTGAATGCATTATTGGCTGGCACCACTGAGAAGGCAACCTTTGGGAAGGCATAGCCAGGCCTTATTTATTTATTTATTTATTTATATTTGAAGTTTGCTTTGCCTCCTTAGAAAAATAGGAAAAACTTTCAAAGAAAAATTTCCAGGTCACAGGCAACTTGAGTGGCCCAAATTATACCCTCCTGTTTTCTTCACTTGCATATTCCTGTTCAAATTGTAAAATCACATGAGTGAAAAGGTGAGTTTTGGAGGCATCAAGAAGTTTTAAGTCCCCATTATTATAAAAGGCTGAAGGCAATCATCAAAATACAGTGCCAGCTTTAAATTCTACTGGTGTATTCAATCTACTGCCACTTTAGGCTAAGAGAGAAACTCACGGTCATAATGCTAATGTAGTTGACAGCCTTAATTACAAAATATACCCCTTCATGGGACAGCCTCATCTTCAAATCCATTAAAATTAGGAAATAGTCTTCTGTTTTTCTCTCTTAGGCTAATACACAATACAACCTACTTTAAAAAATTCTATATAAGTTGTAAGTTAAAATATACTTTCCCATCAAAATCAAATAACAGAAATATTCTGGTTTAATATCCAAATGAGCTTTAGTTGGCACTGATTTCTAGAAATTACTTAGGTGATTTTAAAATAAAAAGTTTCTATATACTCAATTATAATAGTAAGTGATCTTCGATAGAATGGGATTCCTTAAGAAGTGTTTGTAATCCCCTCTGTAGCTGATGTGTTTTGAAGTGTGTCTTTATCACATTTTATTCATGAGGATGCTTTGCATCTCCCAGAGGCCTTGTGCACACTGAGCATGCTCTCTGCCACTGAGCTACACTCCCGTCCTCTCTTATGCTCTTTGGATAGTGATATCTGAGCAAGTAGGATCTCAGATTTTAAGATGAAAGAGCCTGATTTTTCTTCTTCTGTCATCATGTACCAGCTAAGTGCTATCCTGTAAAGAGAATGACATTCTTTCTACCATTTTCTTTGTCAGGATATTGGAAGGGTAAGAGATCCATATTGTGTGGTTTTAGGAAGCATCTTTTGGACCTAGCTAGTCTCTCCTCTTTCTCTATTCCACCCTATCACTGAGTGAGGTGGGAGAGTCATACTTGACTCAAGGCCACAGATTTCTGGTAGAAATAAAAGTTTTAAGAGTATGTCCAGTTGCTTCTCAGGGAGACTTGGCAATGCAGCAGGACTCAACAAGCCCTTATGTTCCACACCATGTGATGTGAGCTACAGCTATTGTTATCATCTTAGGTGACCTGCCACACACGCTAGAGTGGTTACTCGTAATCTAGATATTGGCAGAGTTGACTGATAACATTAGACAATTTTTTCATAGGTAATGTATAAGTCTACTTATCATTGGTGTCCCAGTGAGATTTTCCCAGGTGCTTTTATATTAATCTTTCAAAACACAGACCTAAAAGACAGTCTTTTACAATATACTGAACCGAGGCTTATAAATAAATTTAGGATGCAATTGGATCCAGACTAAGGACTGTTTGGCCCAAGGAGTACAGATCAATTCCTCAAAGTGTGTCTTCAGTGTTTATTTCATCAAACGTTGCAAAGCTTGCCTCTTTATTTTTTGGAGTTGAGATACCCAAAGGGTAGATTCTTCCATGAACAGGCTGGATCATTCTGTATCCGTCTTTGTAGAACAAAGACTCTTTGCATAGGCTCTTTATAATGTACAGAAGAAGAACAGAGCATGTGGAATTATGAATTCAGCACTTAAGTTTATCTTTGGGTTAAGAAAGTGCAAACAGCTGAGCTTCTGACAAAGTACCCCCGGAAGTTGAAACTGTGGTGAGAAATGTGAAGGCCCAGGGAGTGCTGTGCAGCACAGGAGCCCTGTCCATTTCACGTAGTCACACTAAGAAAAGAGGAAGTAACAAATCTCACTTGGGAGCCTATTCTTTTTATACTTGAAACATGGTGATATCAACTATTACACTTTATTCTCATTTCAACTCACCATGGACTAAACCATTCCTTTCTGTCTTTGCTTTTTCAGTTTCTTTTCGCAGAGCATTTTTTCCTGTTATGCCACCCACATTCAACCTCTAGGTGGCATAATCTCAACCCAAACTCAGGTTCCCTCCAAACCAGACAGCCAGGAATGTGAACCTGAATGCTAAGTAGATTAGGAGCTCTTTGAAGTAGCAAATTAAAAACTGGCCTTCTTCCTCTCCTTGAACTCAGTCTTCAAATGACCATTGTTATTCCTCTCACTGATTTTAATACATCAGATTCTACATTTAAAACTTCAGTTCAGCAGCTGTTTTGTTCAAGGGGACTTGGTATGAGATTTGTAGAGTTGTTTATGTGAAGGAGACTGAGAGTCACCAAAGCCACCGTTAGATGTCCCAGGCTAGTAAAACAGTGAGTGCACTAACCCCACTTTTCCTGGGCTGGTTTCCAGTTCATGGCACATGGTGCACAAGCATCTGGCAGCAGTTAATATTCTAGGGCAGGGAACCCAAAAGTGCATGAGGGATGAGTAGGATATATCTTGGATAGAATTTCAGGAAAGGTAGCTAGTCCCAGCTGTCATACATACTCTTATCAAACGCAGTGATACCTGGTGTGCATGTAATGCAGCCTCAGCAGCAATGTAACATTACCTACTCAACGGCAACCTCTCAACATCATGTCTATAATTCTTTGACCTCACACTGAATACTACCAGAAAGAAACAAACAAAAACTAGAGCAGATGTCGAACTGTATCTTTCTATTTTCCTCTCCCTATATTCTTCTCACTATTTTAATTTCTTGATGGCCTGTTTTTGATTCTCTTTATCTTACTCATTTTAGCTTCCTTCCTTTCATTTCTTCAATCTCTATTTTTATGCTTTGTCTTACTCAAACATCATTATGACCACACACACACCCTCTTCTGATACCCCTCATCCCAACACTGGCTTGTTAAATGGTTTTGGACACTCCAGTGCCCAGCCCTAGCAAGTCTTCTTCATGATACTTCTGTTGACTGTGCCTTCCTTGGTGCACTTACTTACGGTAGCTTCTTTCTACCTAATTAAAAATTGCCCAATGAGAAAATCGTTTGCATGTTGTCACCTCTACTAAATGATGCTTCCTTTGAAGGTAAGAATGTCACTGTATTCTTTGCATAGCCTCAAGGTCTGACACATAGTTAATATATTTGCTAAGTAAGTGACAGTGGTTGGGATGTATAGTAAGTGACAGTGGTTGGAATGTATGGAGCATGTTATTTAAAAGACTAAAAAATCACTCTAATAGATATAGCTGTAATCAAGCAAGCTTAATAAAATGTTAACGCTGGAGTCTAGACTGTAGGTGTTTGTAGAATATTTTCAATTTTGTTGTATACTTGAAGCTTTTTATTATTTTTATACCAAAATATTGAGTGGAGGGGCATTATCTGAATCTTGGTAGTTAAAAACACATGTCAGTGAACCTTTGGTTCATTTCACCTGTAGATTTTCACAGAAAAACTGTATTCCCAAGGGATCTTCCCTAACTCTGTGGCATCCTGAGGTAGGCTTAACTGCTATTAGCCTTCCTCTGAGAGTCAAAGAAGCCTGATTCTGGCTGTGGAATAAAGGATCCTTTTCTATTCTGTGGCATTAACCCCAAACTGCTCATTCTTCATCTTAGACTTTCCCTTAGTAAGAGGCATTTCTTCTGTCTCTGATCTGATCTCCCAAACCATATCAGACCACTCTTCCTTTATTTTCAGGCAAGATATTCTTCTCCACGTTATCTGCCCTGTCCATTTTTCTGTGGATGACAACTTATATTAACTTCTCTGAACGATGCTTTACAACTGGCTCACAGACCACTTTGTGTATGAGGTATGCTTTGGTCCAAAAGGGTAAATCATTGATCCTTCATTTAAGCTTTTCTTCACATTTGTGTCAACTGATTTGCATAATGCTATTTAATTTTTTTAACAATTGAAAGAAATTCATTCATGTATTAACCTTGAAACACTACCAGTTTACAAATGTATTTGAATACTTCATAAGGTATGGCAGAGGCTGGTCACAGAAAGTATCCAATATTAACTAATGAACAAATGGCTGTGTGTGTTTCAATGCAATCCACATATACCACTGGACAGTTAAAGACAACAGAAAATTAGTTATAACAGACATACTGTTTGTACTTTAAATCCAACTTTATGAAAAAAATTTCTTTTAAAAAATCTATCAATAGTTTTAGGTAATAATGATTTTAATATTATCATATTTTATAGGATTAATAATTTCCAAGAGTATCCTCTTTTACTACATCATTTGAAAATATGTCCTTAACTGCTACTTCCAGTTAGTATTAATCAAAAGTGATTTAGTCATCCAGATGAAATGACCACTTGGTGTCCTCCAAATAATTCAAGAAATCTCAGATTAACACATCATTTTTAAGAAAATTTCTTTAAACAGAAACAAGTACAGTTGTGAATGAAACAAGTTCAGCTGCAAACTCTGGAACTAGCATCATAGCTTTAGCTACAAAGCTGATATATAAGAATTATTCACTACATAAAAGCTTTTAGAGAAATCACTAACATTATCTAAGATGAAGCTATAAACATAACTTCACATATATATTGTGGGCATGTCAAAAGTAGGTAATTTCAGCGATGACAAAGGCAAAAATTATTGAATGAGGTTGATGATCATGCCGGAAGTCTCTCTACTTCAAAACTAGAATATTTTCATGTCAAAATATGCTCATTTTTAGTTATTTCCCTCTGCCATCCCTCCATTCCTCTACTCATTCTTTTCTGTTCCGGAGACCAAAGAGATCCCTGAACATCATAGCAAGTGTTCTGCCCTGGAGCTGCACCCCTAGTCCCAAAGTATCCTAAAGAATGAATTAAGAATTGCATGTAAGTGCAGATACTGACATGTCTGTGAAGTCTATCAAATCTGGGTTCAAATCTTGACTCTACTACAAGTCACTATCTCTTCTCTATGCCTTGTTTTCCTCATTATTAATAACTCTCAGAAAATTGTCCTTAGGGTTTCAGATTATACACATACATATACATATTCAGAGATATATTTCAGTATGTAAGAAAAATTGGATCTTCTGATTCTGGAAGCAAAATAGACTCCATCAACCCACATGATTTATTGCTAATAACTTACAAGGAATAAAATATTTGTTTACTATAGATATGAGGTATTTTATTTAGATAATCTAAACAAAATAAATTTTCAAAAACAAACTGTTCCTGTTTGTTACAAATTTTGAGGTCTTCTCAAGAGAGAGCTAGATTTCCAGAATGTCATTTATCACAGGACAAGAGAGAGAAAGATAGAAAGATAGATAGATAGTAGTAATCAGTGAAATATGAGTAAATAACTTATGAAAGTTAAAAAATTCTGAAATAACTTAATTTGCCTTCCTATCTGTTACTTTAAGTATATTTATGTGGCATAGATTTAGGTTCATTAAATGTAGCAATATGATATAGTTTTAACTTTGTTTTATTGTAGCAATTCACTTATTAGGTCACTGATGAAAATTTATCCTAAGAAGACTGATTGATGTAAAGATAACTCTGTGAATATACAAATATGCACCTTCCAGTATTCAGCTAAGGCATTTGAAATTCAACTTTTTTTTTCTTCTTTCCCAAATTTACTAGTCTTATTTTCTAATGGGAACTGGTGGGTAAGGCCAGGTTTAAGAAGAGCAACAAAGATACAACAAAATATAGACAAAAACCTTTTGGCAAATATCCCAATAAAGGGATTAGTTGGATTCAGATAAGAAGCATCAAGATTTAACTACTGTGACCCATTCGAGGAATAGGAAGCTAAGTTAGAGTGGTCACTTAAATGAAATGATACAGGTGTGGAAGATTAATATGTTAATTACTGTATGGTCTCTCTGACTTGGAAAACCCAGAACACAGACATTCTATAGAAGCACATGAAGTGATAGCCAGAGTTGGGGGAAAGAATAGGGAGGGCCAAAGGTGGGAGGGTCAAAAATGGGAAGGGTTTGTAAAGTTGATATGATACATATGTGCACGAAATACCCAAATTCATTGTAAACACTATGTATTACATATGTATATTAATTAAAATAGTGGGAAAAGATAGATAGATAGATGAGAGAGAGAGAGAGAGAGAGAGAGAGAACAAAAGAAGTTTTACAAATAAAAATTGTGATTTTGCAGGATAAGGGTACAGTATCTCCAAAGCACAAAAACTGTATTATATTGAGACTTAGATTTTGAAAAAACCAAATCCTTTGCAAAAATGCAAGGTCTCTACATCCTGCCAAACAAGATAACTCTTCTTCCTAAAATTCCTAGGAAAACTTTAGTGAAAATAACTTCTAAAATATCCTTCAAACTGGATAGATTTGACCAAAAGGAACAGACCTCTTTTGAAATGGTGTATAAACACATTATTTTACTTGCAAAATATTAACAAATAAATTGGCTATATATTCTTAATAGTTTTTTCCCTAAAAGGGGCCTATATCTTGATTTCTCACATAATTTTAATTCATGACTTCACATATTTGTATACAGGCATTTGATTTTGCCTCTATGTTCATATGAGAAAACATTCTACACTCCCTGATGATGTCATAGTTGTCTACATATTCCTGATAATTTCTGATATAGTGTCTTGTATATGGTAGCATTCATGAAAGTTCCCATTTATATATATGTATGTATGTATATATATATATATATATATATATATATATATATGTATAATACACAGTGGTTATGTTGAGCTTTAGTATTTTGTGCACATGTATATTGTGTCAACATTACAATCCATTCCCTTCTCCCTTTGTGGCCCTCTTGCACCCTATTCATCCCCCCTAACTCCCACTATCACACTCATTTGGTTCTATAGAGTGCCTGTATTCTGGGTTTCTCATCTTGGAGAAACCATGTATTTGACTCATTTTACTAAGCATGATGGTCTCAATTTCTGTCCATTTACTTATAAAAGTCTCAAATCTATTTATCTTTAGGGAAGAGTAGTACTCCATCACGCAAATATAGCACAATTTTTGTATCCACTGGTCTGTTGATGGGTATTTCAGCTCTACCACACTTTAGCTATTGTTAACTGTGCTGCTATAAAAGTGGATATACATGTATCTCTGTTACACTTTGGTTTTCATTATTTTGAAAAAATATCCAGAAGCGGTATGGAATACAATATTTATTTCCAACTTTTTTTTCGGAATCTCCATATCGCCCTTCATAGTGGTTGTACTAGTTTACAGTCCACTAGCAATGTAAAAGTGTTTCTTTTCCCCCCAAATCTCAACAGCATCAGTTGCTGTTCAAGTTCTTGATAAATGCTGTTCTCACTGGGGTAAGATGATATCTTAATGATGTGTTGATTTGCATTTCACTATTGGCTAAGACTGTTGAGCACCTTTTCATGTATTTACTGGCCATTTGAACTTCTTCATCTGAGAGCTGCCTTACTCATTTCAGCTGTCCAGTTTTTAATTGGGTCTTTGGTTCTGAGGGGCCTATTTTTCTTCAGTTCCTGGTATAATTTGGTTATTAGCTTCCTGTCCTAGGTGTGTGCGGTAAAATTTTTTCCAATTCTGTCACTCTGTTGATAGTTTTCTTGCTATGCAAAAACTTTTTGAGATAATCCATTTGTTGATTCTGGGTCTATTTCTTTTGCATCAGGTGTACAAATAACAAAATTTTGACCGCATCTTTGTCTTCTAAATTTTTTCCTATTTTGTCCTTCAATAGGTTAAGTGTTTTTGTTTTAATATCTCAGTCTTTGATCCAGTTTGATTTAATTAGGGTGCACAGTGATAGCTGTGTGTCTAGATTCATTCCTCTGCATGTGAACAACCACTTGTCACAGCACCATTTATTGAAGGGGCTATCTTTTTCCAGTAAATGTTTTTGGCTCCTTATCAAAGATCAGGTACTTGATCTGAGGGTACTTGAATTTGTCTCTGCAGCCTGAATTCTGTTTCATTGGTCTACCTGTCGGTTTCCGTGACAGTACTCTATAGTTTTTATAACCGTAGCTTTGTAGTGTAACTTGATGTCTAGAATTGTAATGTAACTTGATTTTTTCCTGTTACTTAGGTTTGCTTTGGCTATTCTAGATCTCTTTTGATTCCATGTGAATTTAACGCTTGTTTTCCCAAATTTTGTGAAAAAAGCCATCAATATTTTCATAGAAATTGTGGTGTATCTGAATATCAATTTTGGCAGTATTGCCATTTTGACCATGTTAATTCTGCCTATCCAGGAACAGGGGAATCCTTTACATTTCCTAATTCCCTTCAGTTTCTTTCTTCAGCATAGTACAGTTTTGTCTGTAGAGGTCCTTCGCTTCCTTCATCGGTATACTCCTAGGTGTTTAATTTTTGAGGGAGCTATCGAGAGTGGAATTCTTCTTAGCTCCTTCTCAGTGAGTTTATTATTAGTGTACAGGAATCATATTGATTTTTAAAGTTAATTTTGTATCCTGAAACTTGGCTGAATTTGTTAATTAGTTCTGAGTTTCATGGTGGAGTTATGGGGTCTACAATGTAGATAATCATGTCATCTGCAACTAAGGGTAGTTTGACTTCTTCCTTTCCAATATGTATTTCCTTTATTACACTCTCGTGCCTGATTGCTCTGAGTAGGGTTTTGAGATCTATATTGAATAGGAGTGGTGAAAGTGGATAGCACTGTTGTGTTTCTGATTTAATGGGAAATGCTTTTAATTTTGCCCCATTCACTATGATATTTGCAGTAGATTTGGCATAGATGGCTTCAATCATTTTGAGGTAAGGTTTTTCCATACCTGTTTTCCTCAAAGTTTGTTTTTTTAATCATGAATGGGTATTGGATTTGTCAAAGACCTTTTCTATATCAACTGAGATAACCATGTGGTTTTTGCTCTTGCTTTTATTAGTGTGGTGTATTACATTAATTGATTTATGTATATTAAACTGACCTTACATCTCAGGAATGAAGCCAACTTGGTCGCGGCATATGATCTTTTTAATAATGTGCTGGATTCCATTTGCCAATATTTTATTGAGAATTTTTGCAATAATATTCATTAAGGAGATTAGTCTATAATTTGCTTTTCTGGTTAAGTCTTTGTCTGGTTTTAGTATCAGGTAATTCTAGCTTCCAAAAATGAGATGGGCAATGTTCCTTCTCTCCCAAGTTTATGAGACAGTTTGAGAAGCATTGGTTTTAGTTCTTCTCTGAAGTACTATTGAAATTCTGCTGCGAAGCCATCCAGTCCTGAACTTTTTGTGTGTAGTCTTTATTACTGCCTCAATCTTTATATTTATGGGGTCTATTCAGGGTTTTTATGCCTTCTTAGTTCAGTTTTGGTATTTTGTATGTTTCTAGAAATATATCCAATTCTTCCAAGTTCTACAATTTGTTGGAGTGTAAATTTTCAAAATAGTTCCTTATAAGTTTCATTTCTGATTGCATTGACGTGCATGGCTTTTTCTTTCCTTCTTTTGATTAGTTTAGCTAGAGGTTTATGAATCTTGTTTATTCTTTTGATAAACTAGCTCTTTAATTCATTGATATTTTGTAATGTTTATAGTTTCAATTCCATTGATTTTTTTTGTTCTGATGTTTATGATCTTTTTCTTCTATTACTTTTTGTTTAGATTGTTCTTGATTCTCTAGGACCTTGAGGTGCTTCATTAAATTATTTATTTGGGAATGCCTTTTTTTATTTGTGCATTTATACCTATGAATTTCCCTCTTAGGACTACTTTCATTGCATTCCTAAGTTCTGATATGATGTACTTTCTTCATCACTTAACAGTAGGAAGTTTTTGATATCTTCCATGATTACTTCTGTGATTGTTTATTCAGTAGTGAGTTATTTAGTTTCCATGTATTTGTATACTTTCAGCAATTGCTTTTGCTGTTGATCTCCCCTTTTATCCCACTATGATCTGAAAGTAAGCAGGGAATTATTTCAATTCCTTTGTACTTGTTTAAACGTCTTATAGCCTATTATATGGTCTATTTTGGAAAATATTCCATGGGCTGATTAGAAAAAAAACTGTATTCTGTTGATGTTGGGTGGAACAATCTGTAGATATCCATTAAGTCAAATTTTTCCACAGTGTGGTGTAACTGTAAAATTTCTTTGTTGATTTTCTGTCTAGTTGACCTGTCTATCTGTGACCATGGAGTACTGAAATCCCCTACTATAACTGTACTGGGGCCTACATGGTCATTCAAGTTTGGTAATTTTTGTTTCACATAGTTGGATGCCCCAAATTTGGGAGCATATATATATATATATATTGATAATTCTGATTTCTTCTGTTGAATTATTCCCTTCATGAGTATACAGTTCTATCAGTGTTCCTCTCGATCTGCTTTGATTTGAAATCTGCCGTGCCTGAAAATAGTATAATTACCTCTGCTTGTTTCCTGGGTCCAGTTGCATGAAGTATCAATTTCCATCCATTTAATTTCAGTCCATGTGTTTCTTTAGGGGTAAAGTGTGTCTCTTGCAAGAAATTAATTGTGGGTTTTTGTTTTTTGATTCAATCAGTTCATCTGTGTCTTTTGATAGGCAAGTAGGAGCCATTCCACTCACCATCTTGACATCATGTGGGCATTTTCAGTTGATTCTAAATGAAATCTGCACATTTTCCCCCTGAAATGTAGCAGCAGATTCCATGAGCCAAGATTGATGTATCAAACCTACATAAATATATATATTTCTCAGTGCCACATTTTACCTAAATTTTCAAACATCTAAAACTGTAACCCTTCTGCTGTAACATTGGCAGATGAATTGAAACCAAATGTTCTACCTTAAATTGCTTCTGGAACATGGCCAGGCTCTTCATCAGTATCATCTGAAGAGAAGAACTAATCAGTGTTCTCATAGACTTACTTGTAGATGCTTCCTTTTTCAGGGTTTTGGAGTTGTTTAATTTTCTCCAGACTTCACATTCTTCTGGAAGATTGGCTATGGTTTCCGGCTCATCTTCAGCCATTTTTAATATATTACTTAGTCTATCAAGCACTACCTGCACAACTTGTGCATCTTTTATAGTCAAGTTCAAGAAAGGTGGGATAATGTCTTGTTGGCTAAAATAGACTGCTTGATCTTTCCTTCCACTACTTGTTAAGTTACTGATGGCCCAAGGAGCTTCTTGCTGAATGCCAAAAATCCCCCTTATCCAAAAGGTATGTTATCATTGGTAAAAGACTGGCATCATTTAGTGTCTGAACCTGCTGCTGATTTCCTGCAGTGATATTAGACAGGAACCACATTGTTTGCTCACAGATATTCTGATGCTGTGAATGGAGAAGCCTCAAGAAACATGGCACTGGCATTGGACTGAACTACTGCTTGGGTTTGTTTGGGTTCCAAACACAATGTTTGTCAATGCCCTTGTAGCTTCAAATTGAAAAGAAGGATTCTCATCTCTTTCAAGACAATGGGCTAAAATAGGCAATATTCAGATTTTATTATCAACTGGTGGATTTTGATCACTGGACCAAAGCAGCTTGAACTACACTTAATTGAATTCCTTGGTTATTACTTGAAGTGTTTTGAATGATAGCTCCTAGAGAGGTATTTTGCAGTCTAGAATCATCATCTACGTTAGTCTTCATAGGAACTTCACATGGTACATTTCTTCTCTTGAGGAGATATTCATCTGTTTCATTCTTCCTCATTTAACTACAACTTCATTTCATTGTTTTTCTCACTCTGTATGCTGTCCTGTATGTGCTGTTCAACGAGGCAGTCCCTAGCCATACGTGGCTATTAAGCACTTAAAATGCAGCTAATCCAGAGATGGCTCCAAGTCGCGACTTTTGTTCTTGAAATTCTTGAGCCAGTAGTTGTTCAATTTCATATTGTCCACCACTGCAGGGCCAGTGGCTCCTTCCCTTGCCCAGGCCCCGTGGGATCTGCCCTAACCACTCTGCTGCCTAACACTCCCAGGACCTGGGCTGCTGCCTCAGCTGCTCCATCTGCAGGGCAGCTTCTTCCTTCCCCTCCCACAGGCCTCCGCCCTGGCCTTCTGTTATCTGCTCCCCCCCCGCCCCCCCGCACTTCATCACAGCTTAGGAGCGGCCCCTGCTAAGACGCCTGCTGCATTCATGACATTTTAAATGAATGTCTACTTGGAGTACTTTTATTTAAATACAAGATAACAAAATTTAGAACTCAGCATCTGCCGTAAGAAAAGGGAATTACTTGCATATAAGAAAAAGAAGGAAAACAGGTATATAGCAACTTATTTTCTACAATGAGAAATAAGCATTTAGAACAAAAGTGGTTTAAAAATATGTTTTCAACACACATTTTGTAGGGGATTCGGATTGGGTCAAAACCCATCTAGCACTAGTCCGGGACAACCCGGTAGAAGCACACTTCACTGTGGCTCACGCTAGACCGCGTTGGAGAGGCGTACCTCCCTTTACCTTGTCCAGTGACTAACTGCTGGTTGGCAAGCCCCATCCTCCTTTCTCTACTCCTTCCCTCCCCCTGGGTGACTCCGATAGTTAAGGCCTTGCTAATTGGCCCGAGGTAACTTCCGCCTTATCCTAGTCTATTTAAGCCCTGTACTTCCTAAATAAAGTGAGGCTGTATTCACTGAAATGGGCTCCCAGAGTGTGTACTCTGTTGTCCGACCCCTCCTCAGCTGTTCTGGGGTCCCTGTGGGACAGAGACCCCTACAAAACATGACAAGGAAGAATTGAATCTTTACATTGGTAGATACTCATTGTCATATCCAAAAACAAAATAAATTTTCACTTATAAGAATGACTCATTAGATTGCTGGAACAGAACAGAGGCCACAGGGAAAACATACACAGCTATATCTGTCTGAAAAAAGGAGCCAACATACACATTGGAAATAAAACAGTTATGTTAAAAATCGTCCTAGGAAAACTACATACCCATTTGAGGAATACTGAAACTGGAACCCTATCTCTTACCCTGTACAAAAGTCAATTCAAAATGGATCAAAGATCTTGGTAGAAGACCTGAAACTTTGAAATTGTTAAACATAAAGGAAAACAATTGAAACCACAGACATAGCTAAGACTTCCTGATAAGAGTCCAAAAGCATAGGAAATGACAGCGAGAATCAATAAAGCACCTAACTACATCATGTTAAATATTTTCTGCATGACAAGAGAAATAATCAACACAGTGAAGACACAATCTAAAGAATAGGAGAAACTCTACCAGGTCCTCTCTGACAAAAAATTAATATTTAGAATTTTATAAAGAACTCAAAAAAGTTAACACCAAAAATTAAAGAGCTCAATCAACAAGTGGGTGAGAAAAATGAACAGAAATGTCTCAAAAACAGAAATACAAATGGTCAATAAATAAAAGTATTCAACATCTTTTGCCATTAGGAAAATGCAAATCAAAATTATATCAAGATTCCATTTTATCCCAATTGAGAATTAAAAAAACAATAAATGTTGGTGAGGATGTGGGGCAGAAAAGAGGGCTAAAAGGAACACTTCTATACTGCTTGGCGGAAATGTAAATTACTAAAGCCACTATGCAAACAAACATGGAAGGCTCCTCAAAAAGCTGAAACTAGAATCTCTTTTTGGTCTAACTATATGACTCTGAAGGAACAAAGGTCAACATTTCCTATGAATACCAGCACACCTGAGTTTATTGTAGCACTATATATTAATACAATAGGCAAGATATGGCGCTTATGAACAGAAGACAGAATAAAGAAAATGTGAATATATATAATTTCAGCTACAAAAAGAACAAATTTTGTCATTTGCAGAAAAACAAATGAATCCGGAGAGCCTCATGTTGTACAAAATAAGTAAGACTCAGAAAGACAAGCATCACATTTTCCCCCTAATAAATGGAATCTTTAAAGAAAAGACTGTAAGCAGAAGAGAAACTGTTACTAGTCATGAAGTAAGAAAGTGGGAGAGAGAGGGAGTTTGGAAGACTGGGTAAAAGACGGCATAGGCATAATGACCAAGGTACACTATACGCACGCATCTCTCCACACCAAAGAAAACTGGCAGAGAATGGTAGAGGGGAGGATGAGGATGAGAGGATTATTATTTTCTGTGCTTGTAAGCCTGCCAAAATAAAATTCATTAATCTATACCACTAATATACACTTATAAAAATGTGTGTGTGGGGTGGGGAAGAATGGCTTGTTAGAAATCAACTCCAGTGTTCTAATATAAGCCAAATGTAGAATACTAAGTGGAACTCAACCTTAGCGGTTATCCACTTTAACCTCACTTTATAGTTAGGTAAACTTCACTTTAGAGAGGCTAAGTGACATAGTTATACAGGTCACATAATGTTATAGTCAGACCAAGGTCATATAGTCAGTGAAAGTAAGGAAAAAGTATGGGTTTCCTGAGTTATCCAGTGCACATACAGCTTTTGGAAACTCTCCATATAAACCATACCCTAACTGTGGGTTTCTAGGGCTTTTCAAACACTCAGGATAGTAGAAGTGAGTTCTCAGAGGTAACAGGCCAATTTCCAACGAGACACTCACCTTCAGTACTGGAGATGGGGGAACTGTCACATTTGCTCTCACACTGCTGCATTGATGGAGGCCGCGTGGTTTCTGGACAGTCACTAGATGCCTGTCCAGTGTAGGAAAGACACTGCACAGTTCGCATTTGCTGTCCAAGGCCACACTGAGCAGAACACTAAACTCAAAGAGAAAAAAATACTGATCTTAACAATTTTTAAGAGGTAAAAAAGATACAATTTCAAAGAGTACATATGTTAACTTTTTCTCTCTTTTTTTTTTAGGTGGGAGGGGTTGGTACTGAGGATTGAACCTAGATACACCCTAGTCCTTTATTTATTATTATTTTTAAAATTTTGAGACATGGTCTGACTAAGTGGCTAAGTTGCCCAGGCTGGGCTGGAACTTGCAATCCTCCTGCCTTGGCCTCTCAAAAGTCCTTATCACATATATTAACTTTAAACACCCATGTATTGTCTGTCTTTGAGAGGTATACAACTAAGTCATTCTACAACAGAGTAAGTTCCAAAACTCAAGGATCATATTACTGCCCCAGAAAATAGAGGCAGTATAGTCCCAGGGGTTTGGAGGGCTATCATTCCAACAGTTCTATCTAACAAGGCTGATGACCTCTCAGCAGGAGTGCAGTGAGAAAATTCCTATGATGAATAATAGATTCTGGGTGAGGAGATTACCTGTTTACTATAGGTGTGTGGGTAAATACACCTGGGGCCAGTTGAAATTCACTGCATCTCATCATGTTAGTTTGGTGTAACAGCAGTGACTGGTCCTGCTATTGGGGTCATTTTAAAACATGTGCTTGAAGAAAAAAAAAATCAAATAAGTGCTTTGAGTTTTCTAAGGTACTATCAGCAACACAAGTAAGTGGTGTGGTGCTGTTAACCAGTTACCGTGTTTCCTTCTCTCTTTTCATCTACTTGGGGACTCAGTCATTCACAGTCAGAGTTATTTTCTTAATGGTCTAGATTTAGCTGGGACTGATCAGCTGCCCAGACTGAAAAACAGAGTGGGATCTGTTCTTTGGACCTGACACACAGAACACCATGAAGCACTGAAATTTGGGATCAAAGGGATTAGGAACTTACAGTGCCAAGACAATGGACGGTATGTTGCAAAGCAAACAAAGAAAAGCCGTTTCGGATTTATTTACAAAAATTCTCAAAGCACTTACATAACTTGCAAAGATACTCATATAGATATTTTATTTTTTTTTCTAATTTAAAATGACAAATACACAGTAAACATCTCTCTCTTTTTGCATGTGTGGCACTGGACATTGAGCACAGGGCCTTCACTCTAAGCTATATCCACAGTGTCACTTTCTTTCTTTCTTTCTTTCTTTCTTTCTTTCTTTCTTTCTTTCTTTCTTTTTACTGTTTATTTGAGATAGGGTCTTGCTAAATTGGTAAGTTGCCCAGGTTGGGCTGAAACTTGAAAATCTCCTGCCGCAGCCTCCCAAAGTGCCATCAGGTCTGGCAAAACATCTTTGAATGTGTATTTTCAATGGTTATTTTCATCCAGGAGACTGGATGGAAAAAGTAGGAGACTTGACAACATTTAAAGGAATAATCTTAAATTGTTAATAGAAATTTAGTAAGATTATTAAGGTATAAATTTTTCAACTAACAGAGCATATTACAAGGAATATATAAGGAAGAAAATTTCTAGATAGTTTAAAATAAAAACCATATTCTTTAGTAGTTTAGTATCAATTATGTATTATGAAGTTTTCACTCTTCCACAGTGAAACATTTGACAGCTGATTGTATATAATGCTTAACCTTATCACGAGTTCCATTTGAATATTTTATAATTAAACTAAATACCTATAATAAATATATAAAACTTTAGTTATATTATGATCCAATTTCCATGTAAGACTGAGAACAGAGCAAAGGAATTTATTATTTATCTTAATATTTTCTCAAATTCTTTAACTCTAAACAAAACAAGAGAGATGGTATAGGCACTGCTATGTGGCATCCACACTACATTTTGGCAAGAACGTTGGTAACCACTTCTCCGATATGCCCTTTTTTGGATGTGTTATGTGTGTGTTAGTTGTGGGGGGAGGTGATGGGGATCAAACCTGGGCTCTGCACAAACTGAGTAGCAACCTACCCCTGAGCTGCATCCCTGGCCCTTGAAATGTCATTCTGAATAAGTAATGTCAGGCCCAGAGCACAAACAAAATCATGCTAAAATCGTTATAAGCTATTTTGATTTATTTGAGTTTCAGATACTAGAAAATGAACAGCTACAGGCCAATTGTAAAACTACACAGTAGGAGCACTGACTGCCTAGAAATGTACTTTCTGTGGTATTATTTTTTAATGTACTTAATTTTTTTCTTGAACATTTAGAAAAATAATATTTAATTTTCCTTTTATCCAAATATGTCAATTCGGCTTTTTTAATTTTTTAAACTGACAGATAAGATTCTATGTTTTTATTGGGTTTATTTTTATGATTTAAAGTGTATGTATAGATCATGAAATGATTCAATCTAGCTAATTAGCTTGGGCATTACTTTACATAGTTATCATTTTTTTGTGAGAATGAACATGTTTTTGAGGGCTTAAGGGGGTCTACAGCAAAATAGCACAAATTAAAAGTATAAGAAAAAGAAGAAAGAAAAGATAGGAATTGGAACACAAAACAGAAATGAGTCTAATATAAAAATTTATATACCAAATGTCCTATTCACTTATTTTCCAGTTCACAGTGTTAATTGGAGAAAAAATAAATCATTTTAAGAATAACCATTAATAATATTTCTAAGACTGTCAATCACATTATCAAGCTAACAAAATCCACCGAGAAAATTTGTATGATATTAGAAGGAATTATCTCCATTTTGCAAGTGGAAAAACTGAAACACTTGGCGCTAAGGGATTTGTTTGGAACTTGGTTGAGAGAGCTGAGATTAGAATCCAAAATTTTGGCAGCTTGTTCAAATCTCCAGCCATCACACCTCTCTCTCTTCTTTTGCTAAATGGAAGGATGCAAAGAGTAGGTGCAAGAGGGCTGCGCGCAGAGGAAGGAGATGCGCGATGCACACACGCTGCCCACAGGCGCTGTGGTTCGCGCAGCCTTACTCACAGGGCACACTCGGCACACTCGGGGTTCTCGTATTCATGATTACTCTCCCTCCAGTCCTAACTAACGCCAAGTAGGAACCCCAGGTGCTGCTTCGCAGGAACTGCCCAAGCCCTCACCTGGCCCCAGTCTCCCGCCACCCAGCGAGGAGGTGGGCAGCGGCCCAAACTGCAGCGGATGCGGACAGGAGGCTTGTTCTCCTCCGTACACTGTGCGGCTGGGAATGTTTTAGAAAGGTCACTGCTCTTGCACAGAACAATACGGTGCTTGAATCCTGGGCCACATTTTGGAGTGCACTGAAAATGAAACAAACACGAATTATTAACACCAGGTTGAAGACAGAAAAGTTGGAGGAAAATCTTTCTTGATGTAGGTGCACAAATGTATACACAATACACATGCACACTAAATTCTAGGCAAAATCTCTCAGATATAAAATTCCTTAATAAGTGGAAGTAGTTTTCACCTTTTCCCTAAGGTCTTTCAGAGCTAAATCCAATGTTTGCTTTTCTTGGCTAACCTATTTTCTTCTTGTCTTAGGGATAGGTTTGTTCTATTCATCCCAATCCTTGGCCTCATTCAACTGAGATAAGATTCTGCTAATTTATGGAATGTAGAATCCGTGGTTTCCTACTTGTTGGGTGTGGTCTTCTGAAAAGAATTTTTAAGTTATTAAGAGACCACTGAACCTTGTCTTTGTGAAGCAAGTTGCAGGTGGTGAAGATCAACTATTCTTACACTGTCGTAGCAAAGACTACTTGGCCACAGGAAAAGGTTTATTGCACAGAAAATTTGTAGACAGTTTCCCCTGTCCATGAGTTAGAAGCAGTAAATCTGGATATTCTTTAGAACCAGTCTGTCTGCTCATACTTAGGAAAAGACGCTTCTTCCTCTGTCATACGTCCTGTGATTTATCTCACCTCTGAGTGTTTCTGTGCACCACTTATTTAACAGGGTGGCTGACTGAAGTCTTCCAAATTCTCACGTCCAGACCCTTCCTTGTCAAGTGAGGACATTATGTACAAAGCACTGTATCTGAACTTTTTATTCAAAACACATCTCTGCATCTTTTACAGAACCACATGATGCTGGAGGCATATAAAAATGAGTGAGATAGTCTAATCTCAAGGAGCTCAGAGTCTTATCTAGGAGACAGACATGTGAGCACAGGTTAATGCTCAGTACCAAGAAGTGGCTATATAGAACATAGAAATTCAGGGATAGGGGTGCTTAGAGTGATTAGAGTGCTTGCCTCACAATGACGGGCCCTGGGTTCAATTTCCCAGTACCACGTAAGCCAAGAGTGGTGGCACATGCCTGTCATTACAACATTCAGGAGGCTGAGGCAGGAGGATTGCCTTAAGTCTGAAGCTAGCCTGGGTTACAAAGTGAATTCAGTAATAACCTGGACTACAGAGTGAGACACTGTCCAAAAAAAAAGACAAATTCAATTTAGTACTGTATATATCAAGTGTTATGCTACATAATATTTAGAGTTCTTACAAAACTCCTGTGAGATGGCAATTATTACTGTATTTTTAAATTAAGAAAACAAACTTAGATAAAGTGATTGGTAGAAAGTTGAACAGATATTAAATAGTGGGACTACTCTAGTGCTAACTCTTCAAGTGCTTCCTGGATGTTAGGCCCCGTACTATGTACTCTGTGTATGTCTACATTAACGCACATGGTAACTCTATCAAGTTATACTTTTAAGAAACAAAGTCATGCAATAATTTCTGCAGAATGAATGAAGCACTGATTTAAGTCTCTCGAATGTGCCCCACCCCTTCCCTTCACTTCATACCAAGCCTACTACATGACCTCTAAATCAAAGCATCGAAGATCTCCTGCTACCCTCTTAATGCTTAATATTGTCACTGGTAATAAGAACAGTACTACCTTACATTCCACTAGAACTTCACAAAATACTCGGAAACACATTTTTAAATAAGTGTTTTGAGTCTTACCACAGACGAGAAAAGCTTAAGTGATTTAATGATATACAAAGAGGCAAGAACACATACAAGGTACAGGGAATCAACGTATTTTCAGGCTATAATTAGTGTCTAATTTGGGAGAATACCTTTAAAAAATAAACTGGTGCCGCTTTCCTGCCCCCTTTCTATTTAAACATCATGTGTATATTCAAGGCTGAGACATATGTCTTTTGTATATTATGATGTCTTTTTGCAAGCAGCAAGAAGCTCCTGCTGTTATTTTAAGAATGCAGAAATATCTAGCAGTCTTTTTAAAAGCATATGCCAAGTTCTGCTTACAATTAAGGGAGGCAGACAAAGCAGGCAGACAATCCAGCCATCTGTGCGTCAGGAGTCCCCAGGAAACAAAACCCCAAACAAACACATGATAGTGACAATGAGAAGAAGAAAAAGTAGCACCAGTCCTGATTGAACCTTTCACATATGATACCCTAGCCAGTCCTCACAGAAAGGGAGGTTGGGTGTCTTTACGTCTGCTTCACAAGTGAGTAACAGAGGCACCCAAGAGTACACACACACAACCAGGTGGCGATTTTCTGCTAGAATAAAATTCAGTTAGACAATTGTCAAGAGATGCAAGACATCTGTAGGACACTAAGCAGTAATATACAATGGTAATCATACAATGACTTCTACTTAGGCAAAGAAAAAAATCCTTTTATAATATTATACTCAAAAATTTACAAAATAAGTTGGAGAAGCTTTGTTTTACAGCAGTCCAGGTAGAGCAATAATCAAATGAATTCTCAAAATAGTGAACAGCTGAAATCTAGAATAGTTCTTCCTTTATCTGTGGCTTTACTTTCCGATATTTTATGGTCTGAAAATATTCAATGGAAAATTACTGAAGTAAATAATTCGTAAGTTTTAAATTGCACATTGTTCTGAGTAGTGTGATGAAATCTGGTGCAGTCCTGCCCAGGACATGAGCCATTTCTTCAGCATACCCACACTGTCTACCCTACACCCCAGCTCCAGTCGCCTAGTAGTTATCTTGGTTATCAGACTGTCTGTTACCATGGCTCAGTGCTTGTGTTTAGGTAATCTTTATCTTACTTCATACTGGCGAGAGCATGATGCTAGCTGATGCCACGTGGATCTGGAATTTCCCCCAAAAGCCTGATGTATTTTAATGCTGTGGATTACCTATGGATGCTGCATGCTGTTGGGAGGCGGGGCCTGGCTGGATGAGACAGACGGATGCTTGGGGCTTGGCCTGGAGAGGTGTGCGCTCGGTCCTCCCTTCCTCCCTCGCTTGGCTATCTGCCTTGCCAAGTAAGCAGCTCTTTCCCTGGCTATCACCTCTACCATGTGTTTCCATCAGTACTGGCCACCTGTAAATGGACTGGGACCTTCTGAAACTGTGAGCTAAAATGAATATTGTCTCCCTTAAATTGTTGATGTCAGGTGTTCTGTCTCAGCAATGAGAAAGTAACTAAGACACTGGCAATTCAAATATCTGAAAGAAAAGCTATATAAAGTGTTTCCTTTCATTGAAAAGGTGAATGTCTTACAGGAACATGTCTATTATATTTTATTCATATAATTATAATTTTACACTTCTTTACAATATGATCAGATCATTTTTTCCCTTTTCATCTTAGTGGGATATAGGAGGTGGTTTTTATAGGGCACATTTATGCTTATGTTCCATGATCAAGAAGACACAAAGCATAATATTTGGAATCAAACCAGTGAAAATAATTTGGCTCTCACTTGTAGAAAACAGGAGTATTAACCTTTGGGAGCTGGGTTCAGTGTGTACATCTGTAATTCCAGCTCTCTGGGAAGCTAAGGCAAGAGGGTCCCAACTTCATGCCCAGCCTGATCAACTTAAGAAGACAGTATCTCTAAATTAAAAGGGTCTGGGGATGTAGTTCATTGTGAAGGTACTGGGTTCAATCCCCAGTACTTCAAAAGAGAAACAAAAACAAAGTATCAACATTATAAGGATAGATGGAAATGGATTTCATTTACTCAGTCATAGAACTAAGGAATACCTAAGAGTATACAAGATGCTGTCACAATTGTCTTCTCAAACAAGACAGTCTCATGTAGATAGTTTGCAGGTAGATCCCTGCCTTACTTCCTCATCTCCAGTCTCTCTTAAGTAATGCTGCCAAAGTATCAGTCTTAAAGTCAGTGGAGTATGCCAGTTATGCATTCATCCAAGAGAAATACCAGAAGCAGATATCTTTCAATGGGGCCTTGTGGGAGCAAAAAAAAAAAAAAAAAAAAAAAAAAAAAAAAAAAAAAAAAAAAAAAAAAAAAAAAAAAAAAAAAAAAAAAAAAAAAAAAAAAAAAAAAAAAAAAAAAAAAAAAAAAAAAAAAAAAAAAAAAAAAA